>JAULKJ010300832.1:0-11581 GCA_032355405.1 Rubia balearica | reverse complement strand
CTCCGCTACGTGTTACCCTAACTAATTGATGTGTCCTTCATTTTATTCAGTTTACTTTTCTATTTTCTTCCACAAATAAATCATGATGCGTACTCTTTAATTATTATTTTTTTAACCGATTCTGGCACATCCAAAACTCCAGAAATTACAACAACAAGAATAAAAACTTGCTCACTCCAATTTTTATTTTTAAACGCTGCTCGAACAAGCAAAACATTGAAAATTAAAACAAAAGTAATTAAAACATTAATGCGCATTTCCTCTGAACTTTAATTTTCATTTTTTTAAAATTTCTCCCAACCAAAAACACCAGAAATTTTAAAACACCAGTATTTAATCTTTCTCTTTTTGTAAAACACCGAAATTTGTTTTAAAAAATACTTTCCCATGAGTGCGCATTTCCAAAATGCGCACTCTTTAATTTTCATTATTTAATCTTTCTCCTTTTCTAAAACACCAGAAATTTTTTATAAATATAATTTCCCATGAGTGCACATTTCGGAAATGCGCACTCCTTAATTCCCATTATATCTTTCTCTCTTTCTAAAACAACATAAATGTTTAAAAAAATTAATTTCCCATGAGTGCGCATTTCGGAAATGCGCACTCTTTAATTCCCATTATTTAATCTTTCTCTTTTTCTAAAACACTAGAAATTCTTTAAATAAAATGAATTTCTCTTGAGTGCGCATTTTGGAAATGCGCACTCCACCCTTTGCATCCAACCCCCATTTCTATCCAATTCAGCATCCAAGTGGGGGCATATCACCCCAAAAAATAAAGCAGCCCTTAACTTCCAAAGCTTTATCTCACAAAATGCTAAACGGTGACTTTTTACCAGATTCTAATTCTGCGGGTGCTTTAGAAACATGCGAACTCATCAGCATTCAGATTATTTTGCTGATCTTGCTAATTTTGATCCTAACGCTCTAGTCAATCCTTTTCAAGGGGCACCTTTAATCTTCCAAGAAGGAGTGACCTGTTTAGTGTCTCGGAGGAACATGTCTTGTTCAAAAATTAATCAGTGCACTTCCGACTGGTGTATTGGATCGATGATTAAAAATTTTCAAAACACCATTTCAAACTCTGCTTTAGAAACTATTAGGGACCCAAAAATTGGATTGTCAATCGACATCACAAGTTTTTGGTCTGGACTTTGAAACGGAAGTTGAGATGTTGGTTGTCCTCAACAACGGACCGTACACAATAGATGGAGGACTCCTTTGTCTCCGCCGTTGGACTGATGCTTATCCACTTGCCAGTATTTGAAGGAATAGTATGCAATCAAGATCAAGCTCAAGAATGAGCTTCAGAAAATGGTTTGCAGATTGAAAGAAAAATGAGGGAAAATTTCTGGTTGATTAAATTAGTTCAGCACATCATGTTCTACCAATATATATACATGTATCATGCTTTCAACTAACTAACTAACTAACAAACTGATCAACTATACAAAGAACTAACTATCAAAACAGAATTGCATTAAATAGAAATTTGGAACCAACTTCCACCGCCTCTAACTGATTTTCCCGCCAAAACTGAAGCTAATAGAATATTAGATAAATTAGAATCAGGTTAAGAAATGAATGCCCTTTTTGATTGGTTTTGTGTATATCCTTTTCCTTTTCCATATCTGATTCTGCCTTGTATACCCTTTGTACTTAGTATATATATGAATACACACAGCCACAATTATTTGTGGGTTTTACATTCTATCAATTATATTTAGAAAAATTAGACTGTATTAATATGGTATATTTTCAACCGATGGGATTGTGCCACGTGGGCACACCCCATCTCTCTCCTTCCAAAACAAAAGACACTTTTAGCCCGTGTACTATATGCAGTAGGGCTGGTATTTTTCCTGTCATTTTTAATGTAAATGTGATGATCGACTGAGATCGATCACTGATAAACTTGATTTTAGAGAAAGTCAAGAGGGCTCGACACCCTTCGCCTCCTGAGTTGTCTTAAAGGGTTCACGACACTGTGCCTGCCATCCAAATTATCCCTTTGACTTCAGTCTCAAATTCCTCATGCGATGAGACTAGAAAATTGCAAATTATTGTTGGCTTCTAGGTCGGGAGTTTAGCGGGTGAAATAATGATTTGTATTCTGAGTGTTTAATACATTTACTTGTATTTTAGAATGGTGTGGTTGGGCAAATCTAAGTACAGGTAGGAAATTTTTTTGTATTGATCTTTTGTTGGTGTTGAGAAAAATTTGTCGGAACTAATTTGGATGTTCACATTAGATGTTTTGTGTGCATGGGTAATGATTCTAACGGTTGTTAACCTGATTTTTTATGAATCTGAGAGAGTGTGCAGTTAATGCATTTATGTTTGTCGATGTGTTTTATTTCAACTCAAATCTACCGAAAGATGATTATTACAGCAAAGAAATTTTAATCCACACAGGTACTTCAACAAAAGTTGGGAATTGGCTCCTAACTCATACTAAGGACGTTTTCCATGAACCGTCTTCTCTTATGTGCATAGCGAGAAAGTGCTCCCCTCTTGTGCCTTGCAATATCTCTAAAAACTACGGTCGGGAAATTTTTTATGTGGGGGATTTATCTGTGTGGGAGTGAGAGTCCAATGATTTATTGACATGTATTAAATATGATGAAAGAAAAAAAAGAAATTGAAAAGTAAAAACTGCTAATAACTTCCCAACACTTATACACATGTCAATAAACCATTCTCACTCCACTCCACGTACCACATAAAAAAAATTTCTGGGTCATTGATCCCTTCTTCGATTAGTGTACACAAAACATTAAATCATTTATGCAAAATCATTTATAGTATAATTACTCATCTCTGTTTTTATTGCAAAATACAAATGACTACAAATATCTTCAAGTCCAACTCTTTAACATTAAATCATTTATGCCAAATAATTTATAGCATGATTACTCATCTCTTTTACTCACTCCGCTTTATCTATTTATGGCACCACAGACATGTGGGTGTGCCACATTCATACGTGTTTGAATTTAGGTGAAGAAAAATGAGTCGATGAAATTGAATGTAGAAAGTAAAAAGTATAATGAGTTGATGAAATTGAAGAAATCTTGCTAAAAATAGAAAATGTGTCATTTTAAAAAAATTATAATAAAGTAGGTATGCCACAAATATAGAAACGGAGGGAGTAGCTCAAAATACAAATAACTAATAAATATCTTCAAATTTTTTTAATATAAATATGTGAGAAAGTCCAAGGAAATACGGTCTTTCCATAAATTTATGGACAATCCATAGTGATTTTTTACTTTACATGTTTAATTTTTTAAATAAAATTTAGATATTGTATTTTAAAAGTTAAAACAAGTAATACTATGTATTTAAATGTAAAAATATAAAAATATATAATATTAAAAATATTTTTAAAATTTCTAAATTCAACATGTAATCTAACAAATGCAATGCATAAGGTAAAAAAATAAGTGACATGTTCATAAGCTTATAGATAGGCCGTCAGTCAGAAAACCCTCTAAATATGTTAACCTCAACTCAAACCCTTGCCAAACCATATAAAACGAGAGTTTATTTTTATTATGAAACAAGCCATGTATGGAATAATGTTGCATTTATATTTCTTACTAAAACAGATTGGCAAAATATTATCTGTTTCTTCTTCTTCTTATCTCACGGCAATATAATCCTCCCATTCTCTATGCTGACACAAATGGTCGCCAACGGTATTTTCGTATTTTTACATGTGCCATGATGTCCCTAGCAGCTTCTCAGCCATGTATTTTTTATAAGCGCAGTTAGGTGGTTATTCAAAACGACGTCGTTTTGAGCGTCTCCTACCTTCCTTGGCCAAACAGTTCTGAGGTTCGTCTCTTTCCTCCTTTTTTTGCTTTTCATTTCAAATTTTCGTTTTGTAGCTTAGCCACATGAGAAACTACTACTCCAAATCCGGCACCCAAAGCTACGATTTATCACCTATGATTGCGATGTTTTTTTCTTGATTCAAAACCTTCTTTTCTTTTTTCGAAGTCCCAAAACGAAAATGTTATTATATTAATTACGAAATATAAAAAAATTATATACACCAATATTATAAAGAACATATTTTTAGATTCGTCGTAAGTGTATTTTCTAAATATCATTTTTTGTTGGGCGTTATTACACTTCATTAAATTTATTTAAGGCAAAGCACGTTTTAAAAATTATAATAAAAATGTATTTAAATACATCTTGGATGGAGAGAATATATAATAATTTGTTGTTTTTTTAAAAAAAATAAGAATTATAATTTGTTAAAGAGAAGATAAAAAAGAAATGAAAATCAAACCAAAATTTGGGCCTAATAGTCAAGGCCCAAAGTTCTACTCTTGATCTGGCCCAATGTAGGAATTTGTGTTTCCATTTATTTCGCTAAAAGGTTCATCTTCTCCGTCTTCAATATTTCCGTCTGCAATTCAATTCCACTTCAGGTAACAAAATTCCTTGATTTCTTCTACTATTTTGGTGCATCAACGATTGAAATCATCATCGAGGCGGAGCCAGTACGCCCCTCACCTATTTAAACCAGTCGGTGTTGAAAGAGGGGTTGAATCCTTAGTAATTAGTTCATCGGAATTTACCAGGGCAGCTGCACCGGCTTGCCCCGATTCAGTTCCGCCATTGGCAGTGGTAATGGTGCAGGTTGGTGATGCGATTTTGATAGTGGAGTAGAGTGGTGCAGTACTTCCGCGTTGTTGAGGAGTCAATCCAAACTTTAGATGGCAAGGTGAGTCTTAGATCTGTCATGTGTACAGGTTTAATTTAAGGATATTGTTCCTAAGGTTTAATATTTTTGTTAATCCAAACCCTGAAATGCTTGGAGCTTTTTCTTTCTTATTTATCTTGGGCTTTTTGGCCTTGTGCACCAAAATCATTAACGAAGATGAATTCTTGGCTGTTCAACGAGGATGATGATGATGATTTGTGTTTGTGTTTTAGCAAGTTTGGTTCTTTAACTTGATTGGTGGAATAGTTTTGGTTAGCCGGGATACTATCTGTGCATCAATAAAGGTCAGATTTTTCATTTTCTTATTCCTTCTCTCAAAGTAAATTGTTTGATCTTTTGTAGTGATGGAAGTGAGTTGTATTATGAGTATTGTTTTGTCGAACTTCTTTGCTTCTCTCTGAGGACATGTTTGAAGAGAAACGGAACATTTTAGAACCAGCTGGTGCTCTTGCACTTGCAGGGGCATAAGCCTATTGCTGCTACTATAGACTGCAGGGTGAAAATGTTGTGTCAATAACTAGCCGGGCCAACATGAATTTCGATAGACTGAGATTGGTTACCGGACTTGCAAATGTTGGTAGACAGAAGGAAGTTGTGCTTGCTACGTTCATGCTTGAGGAACCATGAAGCTTTACGAGATGCTGTGAAAACGTTAGCCACTCAAACTACCTAGCTAATTATTGTATCAGTTAAGGTATTTTTCAACTTTTGAGCTCATTATATTTGGTTTGCAGGTGGGAGATATCAATATTACAGAATTCAAGTATAGATATAATTCTGAGAAAGAACAAGCTTTTGTACTGTACAGGCAAGCTTCTTCTGATTTCTCTCTTTATTTCCACAGGATGTCTCAATGTGACAAAACCCACTTTGGCTATGGCAAAGGTAAACTGAATTCTCATATGTATCGCTAATTGTGCAGTGTTGGCCTGCACACAAAAGTTGAACTGAAAGCAATGTTAACCAAAATGGAGTCGTCAAAGCTTGAGACTGTAATCAATTCTTTTAAAATGCTCATTTTGTGTGAGATTCGTCATCTCATCTTTCCAGAAGAGTGCATTTTTTAAATATAGTTTTGATCCACATTTTCAGTGTCATTGTTCAAGTAGTATTTGATACTAATCTTTAGTACTACAATATATGGAACAAATAGATGCTTTTGTGATATGATTAAGATTCATGGACATGGCTGAATCCAGTTGACAGTGGAAGCATCAGTGTCAAATCTTCATGGTTTGGCCTAATTAGTCTCACTAAATGTCCTTATTTAACAGTTAGTCGGTCTAAAATAAGACTGTCATATATAATAAATAAGTAATATGTATACATATTTCTATCAGTACTCTTGTCATTGTATACAAAAATTGGAGTATTTTGTTATTTTAGATTATGTGTTTATTTGGATTTTCTTTAGTAATATATATATATAATATGAGATATTTATGGAGTATATCTTTATAAGTTATATATTTTAACAAGTTATGATTAATTATATATAGTAAAAAATTATAATCAATAACATATTATAATATTATTACGTTATTTTTGAACAAATTTGGTTTAGGTTAGTCAAAATGACTTCAATATCCTCAATTAACAGCACAGCAAACAATTTCTATTATATAGTGTTTGGGATAAAAAAATTTACTTCATCATCAACTATATATAATTATTTCATTTAAAAAGTAATAATTTAAGCATTATTTAATTTAAAAAGGTACTATATTATTAAATATAGTGAAGTATCAGTGCAACTTTAACACACATTGTTATCAAGCTCACCGCACACCAAGCAGTGTTACTACTACAAAAATCCTAAATCTTTCCACCTACATATTCGCCTATAATAATTGAAGTTGGATAAAGGACACAACACAAAAACGTAGGAACGGTGCCACCAAATGTACAGCCTGATGGCTTCTCAACTGTCAAGCCTAACTTGTGAAATCCCTGCCAAACAAGTGTGGTTCATTACAAAAATTCCATCTGAACTCCTCCCTTGAGCAGACTGAAGGAAATTAACAAAGGGAGAGAGATGGAACATGCTAACAAAATTCTACACTGTAAGCTGCACTTTTCCCTCCTCCTTTTCCGGGCTGGGGACCGGCAGTGTGCACCACAGGCGGAGTTAAAAAGTGTTTTATTTACTCTTTAAGAGTTCATTTTAAAAATAAAGAGCATAAATTAGAACAAAACTGGGGACATGTGTGAAATAGACAGTCCAGCGTGATAAAAAACAATGACAAAGCAAATGAAATGAGGGCCAACTTATAAGCAAAATAATTTAGAACAAAATCAGACGGTAATAATATAAAATACCTATCCCGCCACGTAGAAGAGAGTTCTACTACATGTTAATGACTCGAGTCACTACGCTCACATAAAGTGTACAAACATACACACTCATTTATCAGCAGAATGTAGCCTGATTCCCACTACCTAACCATAATTTCAGCTACCTAATTCTACCTACCTTACACTTCAACGGCAGCAAAAGCAAAATTCTTCTCATGTTAATGCATTTTGCAGAATCACATATTACCACCTCAAGCTATAATGCCTCCAAATGCAAAAGAATTAATCAGATGAATACCAACAGAAGATACTGACCGCCCATCCTAGATGTGAACATACATAGCATATTTTCACAGAACAATACGAGAAGCCACTTGAATAAAAGAGACACTTCAACCAAGCAGCTTCTTCAAAATCAACAAACCATGGCTTCACGAAAGCAGAGGACATGAACCAACAAACTCCAACCCTCCAGCTCATAGTCACAGAGTCTACACCAAAACAAAAAATCCATATAAACCCACAAAAGCCTTTTTTTCACAAGCTTAATCAAACCTTGAAGGACCAAATAGAAAAGAGAACTTCTCTCTATATGTGTGCACCAGACAATTTCAAAATCAAAGAATGGAAACAACAGCTGACCGAATTCACTGCAGGCAGCCAACTCACCAAAACAGATCCATACTGTATCACTCAAGTACAATAACCTGAACTACAGGAACAGAAAAACAGGACCAACCAGGCAAGAGGCTCAGAAACATTAAACCAATTTCTATCCAATCCAAGTAGACACGTAAAGAGGAAAGAAAGAGAAGACTCCACCCAAACACATTGGTCATCTTTCCACAGAAACTCCAAGCTCCAGACTTCTTATCATTATACATGGACAGGCCACCAATAAAACCAAACAAAAACAAAAATCCAGACTTAGTTCTCCAAAATTTTCAGCTTGTGGCACCAAAATTGTTGAGATTACACCACAACCTAAAGCAGCAGCAACAAGGCAACAGACCAGAGAAGATAACATAAACAAAAGGACAGGTTAAGAGAGGGAAAAGACAAACTCATCCACCCATCTTCATATTTCTCCCACTAAGGCCAGTGTCACATATAATTTGAAAAGAAAGAAGAGAAGAATCCACTCGAACGGATTTGTCAACAGTTCACAGAATCTACACTGTCCAGAACTCTTTATCCTAATACATGGATGGCCACGAATAATTATTATGCCAAAGAAAGCTCTGAAGTAGACACAGAGAAGAATATACAAATTAGAAACCCTCATTCAATATTTCCAGATTTTCCAACTTGAGCAGCCAAACTTGCAGCAAAATGCTAACCCTTGAAGAAGCAACAACAAACAACATTACCAGGGATAAAACATGAACAAAGAAACAAATACTAAGATGGGGAAATCACAAACTTCACTTTCCATCATCACATTTCTCCAAATAAAGCCAATCTGACCTACAGCAACACAAGAGACACGTGATCCAAGAAACAAGCCAAAATAACCACACAAACAAAACAGCTTCTGTCCAGGCATACACGTTTATTAAATCCCCTCATTTAAATCTTTAAATTCTGCAGCTAGCCAAAGTTGCAAGACAATGCCAAAAGGATAAAAAGTAAAAAAGAAAAAGCTAAGTGAAGAAAAACACAAACTTCTGCATCCATCTTCATATATTTCTCCAATAAGAGAGACATCCTACACGAAAGACAAGTACGTGCACCTACTATCCCGAAAAAACAATGCTTGATGATGAAATACTAAA
Organism: Rubia balearica; assembly: GCA_032355405.1. Classification (NCBI taxonomy): domain Eukaryota; kingdom Viridiplantae; phylum Streptophyta; class Magnoliopsida; order Gentianales; family Rubiaceae; genus Rubia; species Rubia balearica. The sequence goes on along the minus strand of JAULKJ010300832.1, from coordinate 2,768 downwards.
GAGCTTATGGAAAAACAGAACTGGACAGCAAAGGAAAGCCATGAAAGAAGAAAGCATCTAAACCAGGCATAGGGAAAATTTTGATAGAACATTAAAACCCTAACTTAGACAGCAACCCACGTCTAGGTTCCAAATTCAGCACATCTGCAACGAGAAAAACAAGGAATTCGAAAACACAAAAAATGATCCAGCCCATTAAAAACAATCACAAACTCATAGTTTTAAGGGAAAGAGAAACTCCTCCAGGACAAGGCATGACATCTTGGTTATAGCATTCAGAATCAATCCAAGCTTGTCAGTAGGCACACCTACAACAACAAAGTACACTGGAACCAAAAAACAATCCTAATCCAAAACTTAAAACAACAAACACAGAGAAAGAAAGTTGAAACTTCTCTGGTAATAAGAGCAACTCATCACATGACCACCCTGCTATGACATACACAAATGATAGAAATTATTCCAGACTGACAAAATACTAAAACAAGAAAAATATAACATAATTGAGAAAATTAGTTTTAAAAACCCCTGTCCGATCTGATATGGTTTCCATACTCCAAAATCAGAAAAAACCTACAATTAAAATAACAAAGTCAACAAAAATGGAAGAATATGATTGAGAAGGCTCTTTTTGAATTGTAAACCAATTAAGATGCCAGTGAAATCTTGAACAGAATTAACCGCACACCCCTATCAATCCATCATATGCAGCTAGTTCGACCTACAACAACAAACACTAAAACATGAAACACAAAAAGCAAATCCAACAGTAGCACATTTGTAAGGATCTTGAAAAAATATTCAAATTTTAACTAAATCAGATGTTACAAGTCAGTGACATAGGAGACATAGCAGCAGGTATAATGATATATCCACCATTAGCCAGGGTTTTATCTACAGCCACAAATAATGAAAACAACACAAAACCGCATTAAACAGGTCAGAAATAATCAGACTAGAGGTTTCAGGGGAAGAGAACTCCTCCAGAACAAGGCATGATCATCTTGGTTATAGCATTCAAATTCAATCCAAGCTAACACTAGGCACCAACGAACACACAACAAAAAATCCATAATCCAAAAAAAACCAGCTGTAAAATCAATGAAAGAGAAAACTTCTCTTCTCTAGAAGATATTAACAGAAACTCTTCATGTGATCCTCCTCCCATGAGACATATAGACCTATCACACATGAATCGCAAATTGCAATTACTCCAAACTTCCCAAACACTTCAATAAGAAAATCACAACATAATTAAGAAAAACAGCCTGACACCCCTGTTAGATCTGCTCTGGTGTCTAAACCCCGAAATCAGGAAATCCTACATCCACAGAGACAACAAAAACCAAAGAGTCTGACTCCAAAAGCTCAATGAATCATTATGAATTGTTAAGTCCAATTAAGATGTCACAGGTTTCGGAACAGGATAACCGTCGTGAAGAAACGCATCTCTGCAACTTACAGCCACGATCAATCCATCACTGTCAAATTAGGATGATCTACAACCACAAAGGAAAGAAACACGAAAGGCATATCCAACAAAACTCGACAAATTACTCAAATCTTAACCAATTCAGAATTAAAACCCGTGACCGACGAGACATACTAGCAGCAGGCATCAACGATCAATCCACCATTAGCAAGGGTTTTATCTACAACCACAGAGACAAAAGCCAAATCGGAGATCCAATTGCAGCACAGATCGAAGGATTTCAAAAACAAATTATATAGTCGAGATTCGAGATCTGAAGATGTCAGAACAGAATTAACCGTCACCGCGAGGGCATCATCGCAAGTTACCCACGCTAATCCAGCGGCACGAAACCAAACCCTAGTCAACAATTATTATACCGATAAATCAAACGAGCACGCTAGAAATAGACGCTTAATCACAAGAAAACGGAAAAGAAAATCCCAAAACCCCTGATGGCACATAAGGCATGGTGCGTGGAATAGGACATTCCTAGCGCCATACAGTTAAGAGATTGGCAGATGAATCGATGAAGGGGAGGGTACTTATAAAAAAGATGATGGAGAATGTGCGGTCAGGATTAAGCTGTGAAACATATCTGAACGGCTCTAGAAATTTCCTTTTCCAAGTGGTAGTCGGTTAAATGGTATTTGTGGATTGAATCAACAGATAAGGAATTAGGCGCCCATACTACGCAGGCTGAGCGCGTGGATGCCCACTTTTAATTTCAAATGGTGGACCCACAAACGGGAATATTCGCCTAGTCACCCACATATTTTTAGCTCCGTTTGATATTGGCATTTTAATTGGCTTTGGCTCTTGGCATTTTTACTCTGTGAAACCAACAATAAATATGAAAAAAAATGTTTCGTTGCTTATCTTTTTAATGTAGCGTTTTTGCCAAATACGAAAGGCTAATATTAGTAGCATTTTTATGTTAGCGTCAGACTTTTACCTTTAACAATTACGGAGTACTTTTTTAACTTTTACTTTTTTACCTTTCTCTATGTCATTAACATACAACATCGTTTTATGTGTTTTGAGATTTAAATACGACATCGTTTTATGTATTTTGGGATTTAAATTAACTTTTTCATCAATATTTTTTGGGATTTTAATTTTTTCACAGTTAAATTTTAATGTAATTCGATTTTATTTTAACCTAATTGGATTTTAAAAAATATATGCCAGAAAACTAAAGTATGTTTCAATTTTATATTTTTATTTGATATTCATATAATATTGTAACTTTTACATTTTAAATATAATTAAAATTTCTTATATCTAATGAAAATAA
>JAULKJ010300814.1:0-11585 GCA_032355405.1 Rubia balearica | reverse complement strand
CATCAGACAATAACTGGATATATTAAGACTCTTTAAAGCTAGAACAACCCCTACTATGCTAAAATTGCTAAAGCAATGGCGCTAAAAGCTGTTATAGTCAGTGGCGGAACCAGAAGCTCAGACAAGGGGTAGCTGAAAAGACGGATAAATTTTTTTTTGCGCGCGTCGTCGATCGGCTGGGTAAGTCTTCAGAAAATGATGGCAGTGGCACGCGCGAGAGTCGAAACGGGAGCTGAAGCCGAAGACTACTGCGGAAAACGAAGGCGGGCCGCGGCTGATGAAATGGATTTCGACATTTAGGGTTTCGACACGTTATTGGGCTGATTGGGTTTCAGCCCAATCAGCCCTTCTTTTTTTGGAAAACAACAAAGTTAAACGACGTCATTTATGTGACACCCCATTTCACCTCCCTGCTTATTGAAGAATCCATAAACCATCCTTTGAATGCAAAATCATGTAAAATGAACTTCTCTACTTAACAAATGAGAAATAACTCATAACAAGGATGGTTTCAGCTAAGAAACAAGTAAAACAAACAGTAATTCCTACAATAATTAAGATGTGATCAGCTTTACCACACTGCAACCATTCAATTATTTGCGCAACAAAAAACCCTTTAGTTACTGAAGACAAGTTTCATAGGTTTATGAAAACTGAAACATTCTCAGCTCACAAATCAAAATAGGATACACAAAATCCTTAATATTGCCACAAACAAGAACCATTTTCCCCACAATTTTTTTTGCACAAGTGACCAGCAAAGCAAAGAAAAACTTTGCAGTATTACAGCAACATCATTACAGTGATCTCACTATAAGTAGCAAGTAAGAGGCTGAAAGGGAATAAAGATCATAAGACGACCTACTTTAAAGAGAAAGCAGATCAATAGGGCTTGAAGTTGAACTTTGGACGTCTGAAGGCGGTGGCGCACGAAGGAGCTGAAGTTTGGAGCTGAAGTCTGCTGCTGAAGATGGAGGCATCAAGGCGGGCTGGTGAAATGGATTACTCGCCATTTAGGGTTTCGTCACCCCTATTGGGCCGATTGGGTTTCAGCCCAATCGGCCCTTATTTTTTTTGGCCAACAGCTAAATTAAACGACGTCGTTTAACTTATCAAAATGACGTCGTTTTGATTAGGCGGGAAGCAAAAAAAAAAGACACAAACGCATCGTCTTCTCCGTCAGCCTTTCGTCGGCCGAGATACCTTATTTCGCCGGAAACGAAGGGGTGGCGGAATCCGACGCTTCCGGCGGCCCTTAGGGCTAATTTTCGGGCCGCCGGAACGTAGGGGTGGCGCCAGCACCCCCTCGCCACCCCCTGGTTCCGCCACTGATGATGGCTATGGTAAACGACATATCGACAATGGAGATATAGATGGTTGGCAGAGGTGGCGGAAGAGGTGGATGGGGAGTTGATTGCGTCATCATAGACTTTTTAGGGTTTTGAGCAGTGAAGCTGTGAATCTGTTGTTTTCCTTAAAAAACAGTACTCCTTCTGTCCCAGTTCAAATTGGAAGGAATAAAAAATTAAGTCAAACTAAGAAAACTTTAACTACATATTTGAATTGAGATAAATAATAATATTGTTGTAAATGATATCGTTGGATTCGTCATAACAAGTAGTTTCTAAAAAGTAACTTAAAAGTAACTTTTTGTTTACAGATATAATACGTAGTTAAATATATTAATGATCAAACATGTGTGTTGGAGACCGTGAAAAAGATTCCTTGCAATTTGAACTGGGACAGAAGAAGTATTTCTTTTTAGGACTTTGATGATCATCATTATTTTAATCAACTACTTTCACTTTATTATGATTTATTCTCTCTGTTTCAGTTCAACCTACATTTTAAATTTATTTTGACGCTATCATTATATAATTAAAATATTTGTTCTAACTATATTTTTAAAATATTTAAATATTATATTTTCACTTACATATAAAGATATAAATAATTAAATATTTATTATTTAACTGTTCAAATTCAAAGTGCGGACAACAAATTGAAATGGAATACGATGATAAATTTAGATGGAGTATATCTTTTCTTTGCGGACTAAATTTCTCTCCTATCTTACTATAATTTTATTCTTTTTTACTCTTATTTGTCACTTACCTTTGCATACATATAATTAGAGATTATATACAAGAGTTGAAGGTTTTGTTCTTGCACTAGCCCCGGAAAATAATTCAGATATACTTTGGTGGAGTGTTACGAGATTGGCCTATCACTGAATCTCAACACAACTCCATATTCGCACGTGGTACCATGCTGCTCAACGCGTTCTTGCAAACCGGTAACCCCAAATCGTAAGGAAAATGCCTCTGGGTCATCTCGTGTCGCCCCGTCTAAACGCTCTCGACTGGTTTCGTTCCTGTTTGTGCGCACATCACGTTGTGTACAACGCCCGAGCCATGAACAATGCCTATGCAGTGCAGTACTCGGTCTCCCACAGTCCAACACATTTAGTGTTGAGTCATAGCCCAAGAAGACTGGTCTTGACCTCCTTGTCACAGACAATTTCTCTTTTGCAATATACTTAGTAGTAGTTCATCTTAGTTCTTTTCAAGAGGTCCAGCAATGTGCAGTGGTAAATTTAGGGTGGGGGAACTTTTCAAGAGGTTCAGCAATGCACATTGGCGGATTTAGGATGGGGTCAACGCGAGCACGTGCCCCCACTAACCCCCACCTTTAATGCTTAATAGTCCAAATTTTTATATATTTTTAAAATTTTAATTGTGTATGTGTTCATAATATTTATAGGTAAATTTCCAGTAACATTAAATGAATTTATTAATAGTACAACTTTTCACTTGTCCATTTTAATTAACATCATAAATTTTAGACTTGATATAAATATTAGTTTTTAAAAAAAATCTATTTATCTTCTATTATCTTAAAACAAAATACTCAAATGATTATTTATTTTAAGAGCCCGTTTTTACCCTTCTTGCTTTAATCGGTTTTTCTCAGGATAATTTGCAAGAAAATTATTGATAGGAGAAATCTAAATATACATTATATACCACTTAATAATGTACTAATCATGTGGCATGGAATGAAATATTCCAATTCTATCAATGATTGTCTTATTGCATTCGTTGAAAAAAGTAGATCTTACAGAGTTCTTGAAGAGAAAGTTATCAAATATTATCGAAATATTAAATTTTTTAAAGAAATATTGTAAAATTATAGCATTATTTATACTGTGATATAATGTTTATATATTTTTACCCTACAATTTATTTTCTAATATACAGTAACTATTATTAATGTGCCCCCAATAAATTTGTTTTCTAACTCCTCCACTGATCTAAGGTGAACGATATCAATAGTTTGGGAACCACTGAAGTTGTTTGCCCATATAAATACATTCTCATTTAACTAGACTAACATTGAACATAGTTGAAATACTTCATCATTCCCATCTCTATATACAATTTTACTTTTTTGACATTATTTTCTTCAAAGTTTGACTGTATTTCTTAATAAATTTATGAACAACAATATTATTGTACATGATATTGTTGAATTCGTTGTAATATTATTGATCAAACATATTTTTTAAACGGGATAATGATTGTTGTGCTAATATAGGTGGGACAGATAGAGTAAAAATAATAGGGTAAAACTAGATTAAATAGTAAAATTTATTAATCATTATTTCCAAGAAGATATATGCAGTTATTTCCAAGATACGATCGTGAGCAGTTATTGTTGGAGAATAAAATAATGCGCAAAGTTGGTGGGAAGAATCAATGAACGTACAGAGTAAATCAATGATAAGGCGGCCGTCGGAAAAGCGGCCGGCGGAGCTGTGGAAGAAAGTGCGGCCGTGAGGTAGAGTGAGGTTGAAGCCAAGTCCGGCGACCAGTCCGCCGGTGTCGGAGTTGGAGTCCCCGAAGTTGAAAATCGCCGGCGGGACGTTGCATTTACTGCTGCTGCTGCTGCTGCTGCTGCTCGGGAAAAGGAATGTAGAAAAGAGGAGAAGAAGAAGAAGCACTTCGGAAGACGAGAATGATGGCGCCATTAGAAATACCATCACTTTTTGTTGATGTGTAAAATAGGGTGAAAGTTTGGTTTGGATGTGGATGTGGATGTGGATGTGGATGGGGGGAGCCTCACGTTTGAATTTGATTTCTTTGTTGTTTTGTTTGGAGCATTTGGACTACTTTTATGCTGGTGTCCCCTGTTCCGGACAAAAGTCGAAACTAAACATTTAGTCTTTCAAAAAATCACAGATTTAGTACCCATTTTAAAGCAAAATTACAGGTTCTTCTTTTCATAAATTATTTTCAAAAAAATTTCACATTATAACGAAACGATCTTAATTTATTCCCACATACTATTAATCGGGTTAAGTGAGTCAATATTGAGTCGACCTTTCTAGTGGTGATAGTGTCACCAATGGAAAATGGGAACATGGAAAGTAAGGACGATAGAAGAGACAATGAGTACGGTTGGATTCGTGATGTTTGGAACATGATGGAGGAAACAGTGGAGAAAAAATTGGAAGAAGAGAATTTTTTAAAAAAAATCAAGAGAAAAGTGCTAAAATGACCATGACTTTGGGCTAAAAGTGCCAATATAACCCTACAATCTCAGAAAGTGCAAATATAACCTTTGACTCGTTTGAAATTTTAGTCAATTTTTCAGATGACCTGAATTTCTGTAAAAAGACAGTTTTACCCTTAAACTAGAAAAGGAAATAAACCCTCCCCCTTTCTTTCTTTCTTCCCCGACGGTGGAGGGTTTGTTTAATAACTCTGATTCACGGGATTTCTCCCCCTCATTTCACTGGGTTTCTTTCCCCGACGAACACGGCGACATCCATATCTCACCCGCAGCGGAAAGGGAAGAAGTGAGCGGGGGTGAGGGAAGAAGCTGGCGGCAGAAGGGAAGAAGCGAGCGGGGAACACGGCGGGGGTGAACACACAGTCACACACTCGCACACTAAATTTTATTCAAAAATTGAAGTCGTAGAGTTGAATTTTCATTTCTGTATTTTGATTTTTAGTTTTTGCTTTGTTTTTTGTTTGATCTGTTGTATCTCGTTTGACTTTAATATTTAGTTTGAACACGGCGGCGCCGATATATCACCCACGGTGGAAGGGAAGAAGCGAGAAGGGGTGAGGGAAGAAGCTGGCGGCGAAGAGGAAGAAGCCGGCGGCGGGGGGGATGAAGTGAGCGGGTAACACATCGTGGGTGAGAATGAAGCCGACGCCAGAGGTGAACATAGCGGCGCTGATATCTCACCGGCGTCTCACCTGACGGCGGAGGGGAAGAAGCGAGCATGGGTGAGGGAAGAAGTCGGCGGTAGAGGGGAAGAACTCGATGTCTCACCCGGCGTCTCACATGGCGGCGGAGGGATTCACAGGACGCAAAATTTGATTCTTTGCTAAAGCTTATTCACATTTCACAGGGCGCAAAAACTGGTGGCGAATCTAATTCTTTGTTGTTGTTGTTGCTGCTGGCAAAACCTGAGAGAGGTTGTGAGTGGTGTTTGTCAAGGAGAGGTTGTCGTTGGTTGGGCGGCGGATGGTGGATGGTGTTAGAAAGGGAGATAGGTTTGAAGAATAAAGGAAGAAGAAAAGGAGATAGATTTACAGGGGTATTTATGTTATTTCAGTTTCTAATCATGCCATAAATTATTTAGTTAATGCCGGAATTAGAGAGTTTGGTTATATATCAACACAAAATTTTCAAATTTTAGGGTTAGATTGACACATACTATAATTAGTTAGGGTTATATTGGCACTCTCTGAGATTGCAGGGTTATATTGACACTTTCAACCAAAAGTTAGGGTTATAAATTTATGTATCCCAAAAATTAATTTAACCTCAAAAGTTGTTGAAGTATAATTTTTTTTATCGATAACTGTTGACGGGTATGTTAACTTAATTAAAACATGTTATACCCAATAAAGGAACTATTTGAAAATAATTCATAATAATTTAGAAACCTTTTACGCTCATAGTTCAAATGGAGGAACGAAATCTGTAATTTCACCTAAAAGCTATCTAAAATGTCATTTTCTCTCTAGTCTTATACATAATGGTGGAGAGATAAATTACGATAATGTTATGTGTGTATTTGACATGAGTTATAAGTGCTTAACTTATAAATTAAACAATTTTTAGTATTTGGTAAACATTTAAAAATGCTTATTTTAGAAGTAGAGATATATTTGGAGCAAAATTAAATGTTGGTCTCCCCATCTTTTCAAAATAAGTCACTTTTGCATATAAGCACAACTCCACTACACATATCATATGGTATATCATTTAATTATACTACACTTTTTGTCCCAACCATTTCTGTAGAGAAAGAAAGGATTGAGTTTTATTTAAATGACGAAAAAATTCTAAAACACCCTTCGCCCTTGCCTTCTGTATCATAGCCTCCTTTACCACCAACCTCCACCGTCTTTGCCTTCTGAACCATCGCCTCCTTTATCACCAACCTTCACCGCGTCTACCTTCTAAATGACCGCCTGTTCTACAACCAACCTCCTTTACCACAAACCAGAACCACCAACATTAAGTCACACCAACCTGCACCACAAACACCCACCTGCATCACCAACATCACTCTAATGCTTGTTCAACGCCAATTGGAGCTGAAAAGCTTTGGGTAATCTTTCGGGATTTGCACTTCACCCACCTCGACCCCAGCGAAACTCGCCTGAAACTCCCTCTCCTCGATGAAAATCCCAAATCCAGCTACACAAAACCCCAAAATTTCATTTCGGCGAAAACCCCAAACTCCAAAATCTCAATTCCCCAAATCCAGTTGATGAAAATCTTAAATTGGCAAAAACCTAGTTTCCCAAATCGACGAACGAAAGCTATAAATCAATGAATTGCAAAAACCCAGTTGTTATTGCATGAACAAGGTGGATTTCATCTTGAAAACCCCAAATCACCTGACAAAGTTTTACTTTTTTGAAAATTTGGTTTGATGGTATGCGAATTTTGTGAAAACAATGTGAGTTTGTAAGCAGAGAGTTATTTTTTTTGTCTTTCCGATTGACATTGAACAGAGGAGTGAGAATGCAAAGGAGTTGTGGAACGAATGGTGTTAGTGAGGGATAATTGTAAAATTTTAGTTCTTCGAGGATAATTATGTCTTTTAACATGTTAAACAAAATTTTAAAAAAGAAAGTACTCTCCATTCTAGTCGATTTTGCACACTTTTCTTATTGGACTGTGTCAGACAATTCTCCACACTTCCTATTTTAGGAAAGATTTAACAAATCAAGAGATATGCTTACCCTTTAAAAAGTAAAAAAATTCCTTAAAACCCTAGTACCCACACACTACTTTCTTCTTTTCTCCATAAAACTAGCCGCTCAGCACCCACTCCACACTTTCTTCTTTCCTTCCCCAAAAACCAGCGTTGGCGTGATGCTCTCTTCCTCCTCCTCCTTCTTCTTCATCTATATCACATCCCACCTCTCCAAACCCCCAATCCCTCAAATCCTCAATTAAACGGAATGAAGAGGTAGATTCACGAAGGTGAATTTTGTCAGATATATAGAGTGATAGGGTCGTTCCACACTGAGTCCATACGGAGAGGCTAGAAAGCAGACGACTAGAACATGTTTTTAACAGTAGAAACCAAGCACGGATTCGATGGGATTCCGACAGCGATTAATGGTGATGCTGCCAGAGGTTAATGGTCTTTGGCAGGTTGAAGAATGTGGGAGGCAGGACTATGTGGGTTAAGAAGGTTGGAGGTTGAAGAAAAGGTGATTTGAGAGAAGGTGAAGGCTGGAGGTTGAAGAAGAAAGGTATAAAAGACATATCACTTGTCCAAAATAAAACCCAGCACTTTCTCTCTCTGCTGAAAGGGTTGGGACAGAGGAAGTTTTTAGATTTATTTGAGATAAATTAAAATAAAAAGTGCTTAGATATAAATGTGACGAGACGAGTACTACACTAAACTTACGATAATATAAAGTCCTGAATTTTGAGGATATGTTTTGCAAATATATGTTGGAAAAAATGGGTTGAAGGACGTGGAATTTGGACTATGGGCATTGTTGGTCCAATGTAGTTTAAGGCTTTGTCAAAAAAATTATTTTAGACTCCTGCACAAATGATTTTATAAAAAAGTAAGCCATTACAAAATTTGAATTAAATTTTTTTAATTCAATCAAAGAGATTCTAGTAATGAATCGGATGGAAAGAACAAATTAAATATAAAATTAAGAGAAAATCTCAGGAAAGATGGTTTTTTCATAAGTTTATGGATAGTCCACAATGACTTTTACCTTAAATGTTGTAATTTTTTTATAAAATTTGAATATTGCATTTTATAAGTTAAAACAAGTAATAATATGTATTTGAATGTGAAAAAATATATTTAAAAATATAATATATATATATATTTTCTAAATTTCTAAATTTAACATGTAATTTAACAAATGCAGTGTATAAGGTAAAAAATAAGTGATTTGTCCATAGGGTTATTTACACGCCATCTGTCAGGAGTCCCACTCTAAAATTAATACACATAAATTTTATTTTTTTAAAAATGAGCTCCTAAAAATTTTGGTCACTGTGCAATCGCATTACCCTTAATCACCGTGGGATGTGTAATTTTGACCATTCAAAAAAATTGTGTGTAGGGTTTGACCTTTGCATTGAATTGCTATATTTTCTCTGAATTTAAAAAGAAATACGGGAAGTTGCTATATTTTCTCTGAATTTAAAAAGAAATACGGGAAGTTGGGTGAAGTTGCACTTGTGATTTTCTGTTAGTGACGAGAGCGAGAGCGATTTAGCAGTAGTAATCATGTCTCAGTCAAATTTACATACTTTTTGATCAATTTTGTCAAGGCATATTTGATCATGAATTTCAACTGGTATATTGGCATCAATATTTTCATGTGAGATATCGTTAGATTCCCTGTATCATGTTGTTTTCAAATATCAAAATTTAAGACATCGTTATTATCCGTAACTAAAGTTACCGATAACTAAAGTTATCGTAACTAAAATTATCGATATATTGACCACCGATAAGTTTAGCATATAGGTATCAATATTTTCATGTGAGATATCGTTAGATTCCCTGTATCATGTTGTTTTCAAATATCAAAATTTAAGATATCGTTAGTATACGTAACTAAAATTATCGTAACTAAAGTTATCGTAACTAAAGTTGTCGTAATTAAAGTTATCGATATAATGACTACCGATAACTTTAATTACAATGGTCAAACATGACCTAAAAAACTTGACCAAAAAGTGTGCTCATATGACTAAGACAGAGGGAGTAGTACATACTCCATGGAGAACCGTGAACGCATGAAAAATAACAACCAAAAAGCCCAACCCAGCCCAACCTTGGGAAAGGAGGGGGTCAAAAGTGATCTTCTTCATATTACATGGTGAGGGCAAGGGGGTTTGGCTAAGTGTCACACTCCTTTTATCACCTGAAAATATTTCAAAACAAATCCAGTCTAATCATTTTACCTCTTTATTTATTTATGCATTTAATTTTATATTTCTTTTTCAAAATATTTTTGTAACAAAATTATTTGCAAAAAACTACATTTTTCTTCTATATAAATAAAGATCGATATTGTCATAGTTCAATGCACAACTCAATATCTCTCTTCTTGCTAATTCAAAAAAGAGACTCTCCATTTTTATAATTAGTGTTGATCATTTGTCAATTTATTTACAAAATTCCAAAATATTATTACATTTAATTGGCAAAATTTTGGGGAAAGCCATCTTTTCATAGGTATATGGAAAGACGGGGTTGAATTAGAAATATAGAAAGGTAAAATATTTTAGTTCTAATATTAAAAAAATTTTATGCAACATGGAGTAGTTATAAGTTTATTACCCGATTAATTGAACACAAAATTTTGTCTTGATTTCTTCTAATTTGCAGTTTAAACTTTGGTATTTCCATAACTTATGGAAAAATCATCTTTGAAGAGATGGACGCCATTTAATTAATAATTAATAATTTAAAATATACTACTTAATATTTAGTATTAAAATGATGTATAAATATAAAGTTTGGTTGGTTTTGGTCATTGATAAACCTTTAAAAAGAAATAAAATAGGTTGGATGGGATGTCTTGCAGATGGATGAGAGAAATAATGTTTAATTGAAATTTTTGGTTGATAAAGTCTTCTGCGAGACGGTCTCGCAGAGAGACCATGAGTTAATTTATAAATAATAGATATTTAATTTAGGATGGGGTATTAATTATAATTTACAAAGTCTTTAGGAATTGAATTGCAAATGATTTAAATCTGACCATACCCTAATTATTCAGCATCTCTTCGTCTCCTCTCATTCTTTCCTATTCTTTCTCTCTAAAAAATTGCCCGTTCTCTCCCTTGTTTTTCCCCTTTTTCAGCGAATTAGGTTTTCTATTCCGGCCGCGATTTAGTACTTTTATCTGATTTTGCTGTAAAACAGGCATCAGATCTTGTTTCATGTGAGTGTACTCGTAGTTTCTGGTCCGATTTGTGGAGTTTCTTCCATGTTTTCTTACTAATCAGTTCGTTCTTCATCAGGTAATTTTGACGAATCAATTTTTGTGTCTCTGGCTGATAATTTTTACTTTTAATCGATTTATTGTTTAATAAACATTTTGTCGCTGTTTTCTGAGTTTTATGTCCATTTTTTGCAGTTCTTACTCTTTTCGCTTGGAATTTGTTATCGTACTTTATCAGGTAATTGCGACTCTTACAGTTTTCATATATTAATTATTCATTAGGTTTTCATTGATGTGGATTATTTTTAACTGTATTATTTTTCATGTTTATCATTTGGTATATGTCTAAGAAAGGATGCTGTGTTGAATCTGTTAGTCTAGACGAAACCGTGTTGAAAATTGCAAAATCATACTCACAGCCTTCAGGTTCTTCGAAGGTTGCTGTAAAGGAGAAGAGGACGACTTCTTCTTCTCAAGGTTTGTTGCTTCTTTTATTGTATGAAGGGAATATTTGAATTTAGAAACATGTGTATTTATGCCCCTCAATTACTTGTTTTGTGCACATATATCCTCCAGTTTTTTAAAAGTGCATTTGTACCCCTGGTGACATTTTGAAAGTGCATTTGTACCCCTGGTGACATCTAGAAAATTGGTCAATTTGGGTCATTTTCGGACTTAAAGGAAATGATTGTTTTGCCCCTAAAAGAAAACAAAAATTAGAAACCAATTTTGGATTTTTGCCCCATATCTTGAATTCGAGTAATCCAGCTCAGGCGAGGGAAATTCGCTGGAATTAGGGTTGAAAACAGGAGCTAAATCTCACCCAACCAAGTCGCGGATGAAGAGCTTTGAATCCTAGTCCAGATCACACTGTTTTTTAACTCAAAATTTTGACAAGGCATTTTTATATCGATGTTGATAAAGGGTGGGCCCCACTGCAGTGGAGGGTAAAATGGTCTTTAGCTTTTCAAAAATGAAGTGGAGGTTATTTTGGTAATTTTAATAGTGTCCAACAACGGAAAATTATAGGTCAGCATCGGACTCAGGCAGGAGGGGTATGCATTTTATGTCACAGCTAATCCAGGGGTATATGTGCACTTTTGAAAAAGTGAGGGG
>JAULKJ010300797.1:0-11586 GCA_032355405.1 Rubia balearica | reverse complement strand
GGTTTGGAGTTATAGCCAAAAATAGTCGAAGAAAATAGATATGATTTTTGGTTAAACTTACCTATTACATACGTACAAACCTCATTAAGGTCGGGGTTTCACATATGAACTATCCTTAGAGCATGGCGGTAGAGCCTCATCACTCGGAGTTCGGAGATGAAAATCCCCCAAACCTATAAACAAAGGACGAACCAAGGGTTTCAGAAGAGAAGAATCAGAGCGGAGGAGGAGCGCAATGGAGGAGAGCCTGGTCTCATAATTTTGGATGCAAATACTTACTCCCTCATTTTCATTGGCTGACCACCACTTTTTTTTAGCTATATTTGATCATCGACAAACTTTAGTTTCATATAATAACGATAAATAAAAATTTAATATTCAGTTACTACATGTTACATAGAATCTAAAGATATCTCATACAGTAGTTTTATTATTTATATACTGTATAAAATTTATGGTCAAACATGCTGTGAAAAAAGTGGACAAAAAAAGTGTCAATGTTAGTGAACCTGAGGGAGTATTTTTTTTACAACAAAAAGAATTACCCCCTTCGTTCCAAAAAGATCAGGACACTTACTATTTGACTATCAAAATTATCAAATTTTAACCATATATTTGAATAGATATAAAAATAATAATATTATCGTATGTTATATTTTAAATTCGTCAAGTAGTTTCTAAATATCAATTTTTTACGTGTCATTATTATCCATAATTATATATATGTACGGTCAAACATGTGTGTTGGAGATTGTGAAAAAAATTTATGTTCAAATTCCTTTGAGACGAAGGGAGTGTGTTAATTGTAATTAGTAGTGGACTTTTACAACCACTATTATATCCCGTGTAAAAGTTTTATTGTAAAATAGGGGATTTTCTTGTAGTGTCGTGACAACTTCTTAATCCTTTAGTCTTCTTGAAGCAAATGATTAAGAACTTTTACTTTCAGATAATGGGATTGAGAATCTGTCATGGAACTGCTGTGATATCACTTCTGCAACCTGTATCATAAACTTACGATTTATTTGAGAATCTGTCATGGAACTGCTGTGATATCACTTCTGCAACCTGTATCATAAACTTACGATTTATTTGACGACATTATTATTGTCTGATGGTTAAATTTTGTATCAAACCTATACTCCCTTTGTTCATCTAACATTGACACTTCAAATTTTGACACAATTATTAAGAAGATACCAATTTTGTGGTGCAAATTAAATTGGAAAAAGCAAAAGTATAATGTGTGGTTTAAACTACCTTAAAACATACTACAATTAGAAAGTGCATACACATAAAAAGAAAAGCGTGCCAATGAAAAATGAACGGAGGGAGTTTTGAATTTATAATTAGATTTGAACAAGTTTATTGTCTGGAAAACAACTGTATTTGAGAGAGTAGCAGGGCATTGGTCCGACTGGACTGAGTGGGGCCACACATTGACCTGCAACCGATGAAGCCTGTAATTTGTGGCTATTGGGACCAAGGTCACTCCTAGTCTCACACTCTTGATAAGATCAAATTTATTTCACTATAATTGGAAATGGTTTCATACCATCCTTTTTTTGTTTAGCATGCAAGTTTTATTATAATCATTGAAAAATTATCCTTGTTTTTTCCACTTTATCTGCACTATAGTAGTTCACTCCAATTCAGTATATTTAAAATTGATGTTAAATTTAGTTTTGATTTGTTTTTACTATCTCAAATTTAACTCGGTTTATGTCAGTTTAGTAGAAATCAGCTCAAAAGAATATGATCGTAGTTTTTTTTTTTAAAAACTATCGTTTTTATGTTGAGAAAAACGTCCAGCAACGCTTATAATAAGCGATGTTGACTTTCAATTTAACTAGTTTATAACTACAACTAACTTATCATGACTACTTAACAGATTGGACTGTATCACACATTAATATATTGCGTCAAATAAGGATGTGTTGTGAGTAGAAAACTATTTGATCCAGGTACGATTTATATTGTTCAAACCATAAATTTTTTTTTAAATGAATGCATCCATAAACTGCACTCTAACACAAAATCATAAAAGAACCACAAACATATCATCTATACCTTCGAATCGAGCAGTAGCGGAGCTAAAGCATTGCGAGACGGTGTCGCCTCGGTAAATTCCGACGAATTAAGGGAGTAATTTTCTCCATGTCATCATCGGTCCCAACTCATAAAAAGTGAAAAGGGTTCCGTTCAGGAAGAAAATTATCCATCAATGTCAGTGTAGTTTAGCCCCTTGAATTTTATTTTGATTCTATACTAGGATCGAACATAATACATTGACACGAATAACTAAATCGCTATCGATGATATCTCCCATATGGGGTATACAACACGAGCGTGCTATATGTAATTCTTGAAATTGTCATTACGCAATTGTATGCAATATGGAGTGATAGCGATTGGAGCAAGAACTGGAAATTTCTTGATGGTTAAGGTGGTCTCATTGACCAAAATCATTGTCCAACCATTCAAAGAGTTGTTTGTCAAAACTCTCTTTTTTCTTGGCAGCCATAAATTGGTTGCCACCTAATTCTTACATGAGGATATATCCATGAATTTATACACACTTCACACATTTTATGATATTTCTCCCATTCATTTGAAATACTACAAGAATTTGAAATTAGTAAAATTAATTTTATTTTGATTATTATATAATGAAAAAAATAGCTGTTGGTCACTTAGAAAAAAATTATACTGTTCCATCATAAGTTGTACACTTACTATTTGACAGTTAACACTGTCAAACTTTGATCACATATTTGAATAAATATATAAACAATATTATTATCATACTATGTGATATGGTTGGATTCATAGCAATAAGTAGTTTCTAAATATCGACATTTTATTTACCGTTATTATACGTAGTTAAACATATTACCGATCAAACATATTTCTTGAATGTCGTGAAAAAGATTTTGTGCAGTTTATGCTGGGACGGGGAGTATTTCATTCATTATATTATGGTATCTTCTTTTTTTATAGTTTTAGTGTGACTTAATTTTTTATGACTAGTTGATAAAAGTGTCAATATAACTCTCTGGTGGACAAATCGATCCTGAATTAGTCTTTCCGGCCACTGACTCAATCTAGAATGGTCAAAATGCACTTTGATCCCAAAAACAGAAAGCGTGTAGACAGTTATACCCTTACCACTATCGTTGTTGTGCTGCCGCTGCCGCTGCCACCACGGGGTCGTCGTTGCGCCACCAAACCCACCATCACCCGATTATAAAACCTAAACCCATCAATTCCACTACCTGATCCCACCACCCAGCGCCGTTACCTAACTCCGCCACCCAGCCCCAACCGACAACCTGTCCCCATTAGCCCTAATCGACGCCCCGCCACTAATCGGCCTGTCCCGTGTAGCTCTAATCGACGGGCGATGCTCCTGTTGCTACCAAAACCTTTGCTTCTGTAGCTTTTGTCGACGTTGGAGAAGAAGAAGAAACAAGAAGGAAGCCAAGTCGGATGCCAGAAGAAGAAGTAGAAGAGAAGAGGAAGAACAAATATTAGGGTTATTGGGGGTATAATAGCAAATTCATCATTTTGTTTTTTTCCTTTTCTCAATGGGGTAAGATTGTCAACCAATTTCAGCCTAAACCTTCCAGAATGGGTACGTTTGTACTATCACTTACTTTCTAGAGTTAAACACTTTTAATTACCAAAGTGTTATATTAACATTTATGTGAATTATATAGGGTTATATAAACACTTTGTCCTTGAATAGATTATTGTCCCAACTAAACAAATAATTAACATCTTGCGTTGGTAATCAACCTCTCAAGAGCATGGAAAATGATGGACCATTAACTCTTTCGTTATAATCAACGTCCTTAGCTTTGGTATTATCTCCTTCATTGAATTACTTATTGAAATTAATAAAATCAATAAATATAATGGGATATTCACGAGACTGATTGTGACTTAACGTGAGATTAGGGCTGGCAATGCTTTCTTTTATAAGTAAAATTTTCACTAATCACGCAAACGTTTTTTAAAAAATTAGAAGCAGCAAACTGACAAATTAATTGGGGTGTGGACCACTAAATATGTCGTCTCCACAATATAGACCAAAACAGAAGGTGTTTTAGACAAAAATATATTAATTGCTAGAATATCTAAATTAAATGTTAACCAAACTGATATTCTGTACTATTACAGATTAGATATCCAACAAAACTGTAACATCGTCATCGGGGATATTAACTCGATCGCTTCCCGTGAAAATCATGACCACTTGGCAGAGGGGATGCATCAATCACTCCGTAAACAAGGATTTTCAAGAATTGTAACAACACTTGATTCACGATCTATGTCGTCCAAGTTGCAAACACATTTAAAAATATATATCTGACACATCCAAATTAATCAAAACCAAACAAAATTATGAAAACACAATCTGTACAACTAAATTGAAATCCAGCTGAATACTAATGTCAATTAAGGCCCATGTTTTCAGAACAAAGAGATTATCAGTTTTATTGACTTATATATGAATTGTCAATTTAGTCAAGTCTAGTTAAGAATATTCTATCTTTTTCTAATTAGTAGACCGTTCAAAGTGACAAATCAAATCAATGATGACCCCATTAGCATAATTGAAGATTAAAACAACTTTGATCATTATAATATCATTCTTATACTCCATTGTCCCACCTCTATTAGCACTTTTTACACTATTTTCTATCAAAATTTGATCACATATTTGAACAAATTTATGAACAATAATATTATCGTATATGACATTGTTCAATTCGTAGTAACAAGTAGTTTTTAAATATCAAGTTTTTATTTGTCGTTATTATATATAGACAAAGATATCAAAGAATATTGCGATAATGATTGCAATACAAATCCAGCTAGTGACTGTAAATATACGTGACTATGTATAATGCAGGTGCACAATAATACGTGGCAGTATATCAGTGAGGAGATACACGGGGTTTGAAGAGTGCTCCAGTCCCAGCCAAGACGAAAATTAGTGGGTGTAATTAAAAACCTTTCCTTTCAGCCCCCCCTATACGAAAAAGAATGGATTTTTTTTTTCTCAATTAAACTCTGTCATACTCCCTCTGTTCATTTTATTGTGGCACTCTTTTTTGGGCACAAATATTTATAAGATGCTTTTTGAGTGGTAGAGAGCAAAGTAAATATATGTAAAGTAAAATGAATGGATATCATTCATCTAAAATTTGCCTTTTCTAGTAAAAAGGTAAAGTGTGCCAAACTAAAAAAAACATCCCAAATTAGTAAGTGTGCCACAATAAAATGAACAGAGGGAGTACCATGTATTGACTTTGCTCTACACCAACTACAACCATGATTTAAGAAATTTTCTTACTTCCTTATTTAAATGCAGGGTTGATTAGTCCCGATTATTAGTTAAACCATGCATATTTAAATGGGGTGATGCATAGAAAAGCAACATGGATTAACTTGGTCTTTGTTCTGAAATGAATTTACTTGGGCTAGTGTTTATGACTTCTTCTTTCTTTTAGAAAAAGAAAAGTCATCGTTTAATTTTAAAGATTCAGGTGCGTGACATATTCTCGTCATATTTTATAATAAAATAGGAGGTTAAAATACAACTATTATTTAATGGATATCTAGAAGTTAGCGTAGAGTGAATTATTTTTAAAATTTTAAAAGAATGTTTTATGTTTTTGATATTATAGTCACATTTTAGTGCACACTTTGGGATTTTAGAATGACAATTTTTTTGGAATGACCGTGTTTCCATAGGCATATAGAAAGGCGGAGTTTAATTAGAATTAAGCAAAGGTAGAAGGTTTGAGTTACAATATTGAAAAGTTGTAATGCAACGCATGGTAGTTATGGATTTATGATCCGGTTGATGCAACCCGTGAGTTTTAACTTAATTTCTTTTAAATTGTACTTTAAACATTGATCTTTCCATAATTTATGGAAATACAGTCTTTCAAGAGACGAACTCTTTTAGAATTCATGTCAATTTTTATTTGATAGAGTATTATCTAGTTCAATTTTATGTGTATTTATAGTATTTTTGTTCGATGTTTAACCATTGTAATTTGATGCGTATTTTTTGTGATTTTATTAGAATTTAAAAAGATATATTTAATAAGTATAGTATTTTTCATTTAATGTTTTACTATTTGAATTTAATATTCTTATTAGATGCTTAACTATTTTATTTTTATGTGTATTTTTAGTGATGTTTAACACAACCGTCGTCAGAGCCAGGAGTGTCCTTTTACATCATTTTTTTTATGTTCTCAATTTTGTCTTTACGAGCCTTTTCATTCCTCCTATTTGCGTCAAATTCTTTTCGAGAAACTAGGATGAAGCCTCTGCCCCTGTGTCACCATTTTCGCCTTCCCTTGGGCCAGGTGTCTCCATCCTCGCATCCATGGTGGCTGCGCAAAACGACACTGTTTTGCTGTTGCTAGAATGGTCCTCACTCTTCAGTTCAATTTTCTTCAGCCCTTCTTCCGTTTAATTCGATTGTCATTTCTTTCTTCTTAGGTTTGGGTGGCGCCGGGACTGAGTTGGGTGGTGTGGGGATGGGTTTGGATAGCGTCGGGCCGGGGGCTGGGTGGCACAGGCTGGGTTTGGGCGCATCGAGGCTGGGGATGGATGGTGCGGGTTTGATTTGCAGTATTTCTTCTTTGTCTTCTTCTCAGACTACGATGATGTCATAAATTGTTGCTCGGGGGCAGATGTCTGCTTGGATTGCTGGTCATTGATGACAGTTGCTATTACAGTGATTGATAAGGCACTCAGAGGTATTCGATCTAGGCTACTACGCTATATGCTGAAATACACTAATCATCTTAGTTTCAGGGAGTAATTGTATATGTCATCCCAAAAAAAATCAACTGGACCAATGTGTGACACAAAAGTAATTTAATTTTTGTTTTGTTCTTTTTTGTACAGATGATTTTGGGTTTAACCATATTCTCTGGGTATACAGTGGTCGACGTGGTGTGCATTGTTGGGTGTGTGATGGTAAAGCAAGAAGGTAATCAGAATATGTGGTGAAAGAAAACTTAATATAGTCATTTTGATGTTTGTTTACAAACCTTTGACTTTGATTGCTGCTTCATCAGGGTGAATAATGATCACATGTCAGCTATTGCAAACTAATTCCGTGTCTATCAGGTAATTTTTGTCTTTCCATTTCCTCAATGATACTGCATTCACCATGTTAAACAAGCAACTAAATGGCTCATGATTTCTTTCAGGGCAATCAAAATAGCCATAAAAAGGTATCCCTACCAGCTCAAGCACTTCATCCATTTCTTGTGTAAGTGTGTTAGTCTTAATATCATCATCACTTTTTTGTTCTGATGGCATTTGTTTTTTCCAGTTGACATT
Organism: Rubia balearica; assembly: GCA_032355405.1. NCBI lineage: Eukaryota > Viridiplantae > Streptophyta > Magnoliopsida > Gentianales > Rubiaceae > Rubia > Rubia balearica. Next base: position 4,209 of record JAULKJ010300797.1, on the reverse strand, counting down.
TTTGCTTATGTCAATCCTTTTTTTGCCTCTGCAGGAGGGCATATGATGATGTACTGAAAACTTTCTTTGAGGAAAAACTGCTTCCCAGTCAAAACATACTCTCACTCGAGGAAAGATATGAGAAGATTCTTGGAATGATTCCTGATGAATGTATGTGTAATTGCTTAAATGATATCTACTTGTACTCCCTTTTTGTAGTCTAATTTATGTAATTTTTATTTTCCCTTACTCCTAGTAGCTTTCAGTTGCTGAAATGATTTTTTGCAGCTATCACTTCTGAGCTTCGGGCCAAGTGGGGGGTTAATCGGAGGTCAAAGGAAGATGTTAATCTTATCAGGTGGCAACAGCTGAAGCAGCTCTTGCAATCTAAGAAACAAAAGGTAGAACCTGTATAAGAGGCATTTTTCTTGAAAACAATAATAATTATGGTTGAATTTGCTGCAGCTTATGCCAGCATTTTCTATCATTATTTGGATGACTTTTAATTTAGCTTTGTTAATACCACATTCCAATTCATAGAGCCTGTTTATTCATTTGCCAAAATGGGAAGGAGAGGTTTCTTTGGTTGAGAATTGAGGTGGAAGAAAAAAGAGTGCTGCAGCTTTTCATTCCATTACCTGATGACTTACAACCCTACCTCCACCAGAAGCTCTTATGCTATTCAACTTTGTTGTTTTACAGATCCATGGGCTTCGTAGGTGCGTGGAAGAGATTGTTTTCTTGTTCACATATCCAAGATTAGATATGGAGGTCCGTGCTCCCTTACGAATTTCTATTGCTCAACTTTTAGACGTTTCCGTACATTTACTCAACCTGCATGATGTCTCAGGTCTCTAAACACATGAATCATTTGTTGAAAGCACCCTTCTGTATACACCCAAAAACAGGTTTGCTACTTTGCAAGATGTAGAAAAATTTAAAATTCCGTAAATCACTAGTCTTTTCAATTTGATTGCATTGAAGCAAAAAAGCATTTAGATACCTTGTACTAGATGTTCGTCATTCATTTAATCCTTCATATGAAAGACATTCTGGTTTATTTACAAATATTTTACTTATATGCATCTCATTGATGTAATTTTCCTGCATCTTACTTGGCTACCTTCTGCAGGCCGGGTATGTGTCCCTATTGATCCGAAAAACTGTGAGGAATTTGATCCTCGTGCTGTTCCAACCCTTTCCAAGGTAAATAACCCACTTGCATGTGAGGCTTTTACTTGGACAACTAGATACTATTGGCATGATTGTGAGCTAATGATATCGAATATTAATGAAAGCACTAGATTTAGTCAGGAAGAAGTTAAGAGGCTGAAAATTCGGGTTGTTTCAGTGATAGTTGAATCTGATTTTCAGTCTTGGCTACAGCTAGCGTTACTTATTGATGGAATGAAGGCAGACAAGCTATCTACTGTTTGGGGTATCTTGGAAGTGGTGGTATAGGATGCTATGATTGCTGGGATAATTGGGCATAGCTTATCTTAGAGTTTACATGTATGATGTAACATACTGCATTTGGTAACTTTTCATTCATTGGCTGGAATAAAGAAACCTTTGATCTGAAAGTTGGTTGATGGTTAAATATACTATGCTAGAGTAATCCTGTACATTTCACATCTTCATCCTCAAATAAGAAAACATTGATATTTTCTTCTGTTTATGTTATAATAGATGAGTTTCACTTATTCACTAACCGTCACAAAATCTGCAGCTTCTGGAAGAACTTAACATGGAAAGTTCACTAAGTGGCGAGAACAATGGTATGTCTCACATCTGACATAATTATTGATGATTGATCCAGCATTCATAATCACGACATGATTAAACAAAGTATACGTACCAACTGAAAAATACCATTGTTGGTTGTCAAGCATCTCCAAGTATTTTTCATGAGAATATTTAAAGCATTTCTGTTTACATAGAAATTCATCCTGGTTATTTACTTAACTGTTACATCTTGTTATGCTGTACAGCAGATTGGGATCGAACATCCTTGGGAGATTCTATTCGGTTTTTCCAATCGTCATTCTTGCATCCCCTATTGAAATCATGCAAGGTACTCTTTAACAACACTACGTTTACATCACAGACTTATATCTGCTGCTTTCAAAGCCTAGCCCTCCTTCCTGTCCACTTTCATATAACTGAACAATTGACTTTTGAAAACTGCAGGAAGATGTAGAAAGTTTGTATGGTGCCAAACTTCAGGAGTCAAGGAACTCATTAAACTGGTAGTAAATGCAGTTCTTTCAACTAGATTAAGATGAAGGCCCCCTTGGTGCTTTTCTTTCTTTGTTACGTGCAATATCAATTACCATAAGCCTAAAATAGCACTGATCAAACATGTCTTTTCCCCAGTACTATGTTGTATCAAAACAGGCCATCTTATACTTTTCTCTACACTGTAAATGTATGGTTCTTCAACCCTTTTCATATTTCTAATCAATTCCGTACTATCATATCATGAGGTACCGTACTCATGATACCTAAAATTTAAATTATAATTTGTATTTATCTAATTTAAATGAAATTTTATAGTAATGTTTGCGCATCAAAAATAGCTTAGAATACATCATATAAACTTTTTTTTTCACTAAGTCTTACCTAAAACCTCCTAACTTTTCAACCGGGTCGTTTATAACTAAAATAACTAATGAAATGATTTGATGTTTGTTTTTATTTATTGCAATAAATTTCCTATAATTTTGAAAATCTTGTAGAATAAAAATAAAATAATTATAATATGACATTGAAATTTTATGAAAGCAAAGTTTTTTTTGATTGGTTTAACCATTGACGGTGTAATATGAAACCTTCTCTAATTTTTATAGCATTAAATGAATATTATTTAAATTTAAAATAATTTAAATAGAAAACGTTTCCTATTAAATAGCCAAACAGTCAAACTTTGATTATGTAATTTTGAAAGATTATAAAGTAATTATTCTATATTTCTAAATATATTTTATTGTTAGAAAAAGATTACTAGTGGAAATTCCACAGCGAGTTGCGCGGTATTTTTATTAAAATTTTCAATTTAATATATATGTACATTTAAATTGATAACAAACCAATTATTATAAAGTATATCCACCTAAGAACAACTATATGAATGAGGAATTGAAATAAATTAATCTACTTATAAATTATTAAATAAATATTATAAGCTTTCAATGAATTATATAGTACAAGTATATGAATTGAGTAAAATATAAAAAGAAACAATAATTTGTCAAAAAATGTATTTTAAAAAATACAAGTGATTTGCGCAAGATAGTGTATCCTGTTATACCGCTTAATGGTTAAAGCAATTGCAAAAATCCTCATTTCTGTTACTTTTAAAATCAAATTATAATTAATTTATTTAAAAATATTTCCAAATTTATAAAAACCACATTGTAAAAAATGAAAACATCAATTACAAAATGACCCCTTCTATTGATTAGGTTATCTAAAACAAAACTTTGCGGCATTAACGCAAAACCACTAATATCAACGATCACTGCGAGAAGAAAATAGTACACATTTCTTCTAATCCCATAAAATCAAAACATAATGGCAAGTGACTTATTGACCAATGAAATAGGATGAGAATGAGAACAGTGTGCAACTGAGATTCATACTACTGAACGAGGAATGGGCACATAGTTGAGTTGCAGAAAACTGCACTGGCAAAGCTCTTAGCTCTAATAAAGAAACTACAAGTCTCCGCAAGACTTGTTTTATGAAATTATACATTTAAGAATAATTCGGTTGTTTCTTCTGCAACAATTCCGAGGGTGGAATTCATCCACAACGAAGCAGTTGAATATTAAAGACCGACAATGGTCTCTGTATTCAACTTTCGATTGCTTAATCACGCATTATAACAACTGAACTGAACTATAAACTACTGCTTGGACATGGCTTCTAGAATCCACAATAGAATAGTATAATCATATACCAGTATACTCTTGGATCAGAATAAAAATAGCGAACTTAAATCTATCAGAGAAACAATTAGCATACATCGGGTCTCGAGATGGTGGATGAGGCATTCTTCGATTAAGTTGGAGCAGTCATTGAAGCTGAACTGGTACGTAAAAGATATCCTATCCTAATTTTCTCTGATGTTAATAAGAAAATGAAGTACAACACCACCAGTCAGAAACATCCACACTCTAAATTTAAAACAGAGATAGGATAATTGCATCTAGTTTTCGTAAACACAGA
>JAULKJ010300779.1:0-11589 GCA_032355405.1 Rubia balearica | reverse complement strand
GGTTTGAACCACTAACCTTTACAACTAACAAGTGGGAACTTCATTTTGATCAAAGATTGAACACCTTAAAGAATAATAGTAAATGAGCTTCTTCCCCCTCAATATTGAGAAAATGAAGTGATAATTTACCAAGATGAAAGGGAAAGTGGTTGTATTAATCATGAACACATACCTTTCATTAATAGATGATGAAATGGTGACTTGGAGATGAAGAGAAATGGAGTAGAGTGACACAGACGTTTTGGTGTGGAAGAAATGAGGGGAAAGTCGCGGGCTTTCATAGGGTATTTAATACCCTTTGAAAAATTGCCATTTATACACTTTTCCTGTATGAGAGCGCTTCTGAACTCGAAAGAGCATACGGCTCTTTGTATTTTGCACAATGGATAGGTTCCGTGTCCAGAACCTGGTAATCTCCCAATTCAACATATCGACATTCACTCAAAACCCCAAATTCAACCTCTCCTCAAACCCTAAACATCAAATTTTTCAAAAATTATCTAATCCCATCAAACTTTTGAGGCCTAGGCACACAAAGAAAGGTACTGGGGCGTCGAGTGACTGTAGCCATCAAAGTAAATTTTCAATAAAAAGGTGGAGGAGAGGTATGTTGAATTTTAAAAGCATATGGTGATTAATTCTGAAGTTATTCGTACATCGTCGATATCCGATTTGAGCCTACGTTATTTGTTAAACCCATTCAAAGTTCAACACAGAGAATTTTTTAGCCTTAGGGGAAAATGTGTACATAGATGAGTGATGTGTCCATTTATATGGTTATTTTGAACTTTTTGGACTTACTTTTTTACACATTTGTTCACTAGATCTTGTTTTCTGTCTTCAAATTCTCTTAGAAGAGATAAGAACTACTTCTGAACTCTTATTACTTCTCTAGTGAATTTTGTGTGACAATGCAATTATATCGAGATTTTAAGACCTTGCAGACTAGCTTTTGAAGAATTGAAGACATTCGAAGTTGAATAAAAGATGGTGAAGACTTGGAAAAGAAGAAGAAATAAATGAAGAAAAGTTATTATTGCTTGTCGCGAGTCGCGACGCCTATGTCGCAAGTGGTGATTATTGCTTGTCGCGAGTCACGACGCCTATGTCGCAAGTGGTGATAGAAAGCTGTCCAGGCCCACCTTTTGAATTTCTTGTAATTTAAATATAAATCTTATCCATTCTCTTTCTCATCTTCTCTTCTTCCCTGCTTTCCCACTTGAAAATGCTAGTTTTCTCTTTGTTTTTCACCTTATTTCATCTGGAATTATGTTTAGTTTGATTTTGATTATTAGTATAGATTATAGTAAATAAGTTCATTACTTGGGAGCAATTGATTGAAACTTCCAAACCCATTTAACGAGAACATCTATTTCCACTCTTTCTGGAAGCATTTATTATTTAGAATTTATTTTTTCATTAATTTGTATGTTTACTTCATTTATTCTATGGGTTGTTAGAGAATATGAAGTATTTGTATGATTGGGTGTTAGGGTGTTAGGAAAGTGTACAATGTCTTAGCTCTTTGGCATGAAAATCCAAGAACATGGAATTAGAACTTCTTGTTTGAAAATGATGTTAATCTTGCAAGATGAGTATGTTAATGTGGTTTATTATCATATTTATCCTAAGGTAGCACTAAAAGGTTGAATCTTGAATGTTAATTGTTCTAGGTTAAATATAATAAATGCTTTGTTTGGTTAAATGGCTATGCATTTGGTAAAATTCTTGCAGTTGTTATTAAATCTATGGTTCTTTGTGTATGATGTCATTGATAAAATACTTTTGGGAGTTGTTTGTCTAAAGTGATCATTAATGAGGTTTGCTAATAGTTTTTGATTGCTTTTCTAAATTACTATTAAGAAGAAAGGAATGTTTATATTCAAAATGGAAGTGATAGCATTCACCATAGGTAATGAATATGATTGAATGGTTATATGATCTATAGGATGTTTCGAAGTGGGAATCAATTTCCCCGAAGGCTTTATTATTTGTGATTTTACCATCTTTTCTTAGTTGTTACATGATTAGTACTTTTTTATGAAAGATTGATCTATATTAAACTTCAAATCAAAACAAGTCTCATTTTGAGCCATCACCCTAAGCCCAACACTACCACAATTCTTGAAGGGAAAAACTACCCTTTTCGGCCTACTTTAATTTTAAAAAACAAAAGACAGAAAAATTGATTCTACAGAAGTTTTCCCTCTTCTACACCTTTCCTTTTCAGTTTTTGTCCAACATCTCCAATGCTGCATTCTCAAACCTTCTTATCCGTTCTTTCAAGTTTTTCCTTTCCCTCCATTTACACTCATGTGTTACCTGAGAAACAATTGTACCAGCTTTTAGTTCCACCTGCGAGAAAATTATTCGATTCCTCTCTAACCATATCTAATACAAAGTTGCAGACATCACTCCTAAATCCTCCTTTTCTGCCTCTTTCCATCTCGAACAGGTATCTTTTAACCCTTAAAGAGTTAACAAGCCTTATACTCAAACCTGTTAAAACTTCTTTCACAAACCTGTAGTCCACAAAGATATGAGAAGTAGTTTCAAGTTGAACTACACATAAAAAGAAACCTGAATTCTGATGGCTAATCACCCCAATTTTTTGTAATCTGTCCATGGTAGCTAGTTTTCCATTAACCAACATCCATACAAAGAATTTTTGTTTAGTCTGCACGTGTTTGTGCCAAACTACTGACAATGCAGCCACAACTAGATCATCTCCTTTATATATGTTATACACATCCCTGATCAGTAACTTCCCCCTCCTATTTACATACTAATCCAGAGAGTAAATAACCATATCCCTTAGGTTCAGTAGTGTTCTCTAGGGCCAACTTTGTGATTCATTTTCCTAACAATCAACCAAAGTTTTTCCCTTCATATAATAACAATCCATCCATCTCACCCATAATACATCTTTATTCCTATCAATAACCTAAGATGGTGACTGCTTCTAAATTCTAGAGTGCAGTATCTCTGATCCCCATTCCCCCAAATATTTTACCTCTGTTGATTGCACTACAAGATGCTGCAGTGAAGCTATTTTGATCCTCATCTCTTCTCCATAGGTAACTGGTGCAAATATTCACAATCCTACCATTTACACTGTCTGGAATCTTTATAATGCTTGCCCAGTAACCTGTCACATAATTTATCAGTTGTATTTTTCCTGCATAAGACAATTGCTAGAGTTCCAGCCTTTGATTTTTTGTCTGACCTTCTCTATTAGATTTTCACAATCTTCTTTATCCCAGCTTACTGTAGACAAAGGAAATCCCAATAATTTCATTGGGAAATCCTTTTTCATAACCTGTAAGATAGAAGCTAGCCCCAGTTTTTTCTCTTCATCCATCTTAGAGAATACCACTTTAGATTTTTCAAAGTTAACTCCTAACCCAGAGATTCTCTGATAATTAGTCAGTACTTGATTTACACTTTCCAATGAGATTCTTTTTGCACCACAGAACTCCAACAAGTCATCTGCAAACATCAAAGAATGGACCTTTGCCTTACCACATCCTTGGTGATACACAATCTGCCTGTTTTCAAATGCACTACAAAAACACCTATAGAGATACTCCATACCAATTAAAAACAAAAGAGGTGACACGAGATCACCATTTTTAAGACCCCTTCTTACATCAAATTCTTCTAAAAATCAACCTTTAATAGACAAGCAGAAGCTTGAACTTCTTATGCACCTCATTATTCACATAATCATTTTTTCAGGAAACTTCAAAGCAAATTACCAGATACTTAAGAAGTCCCAATTCAAATTGTCAAAGGCCTTGGTAATGTCCAATTGCAACATACAACTAGGTTTCATCTTTTCATTACTGTATCTATGTAGCAAATCCTGAGCAAGCAATAAGTTATGAGCTATTATCTTCCTTTTATAAATAACTTTTGTTTGGAATTATTATAAATGGAAGTACATCCCTCAATCTAGCAAAAATTACTTTTGTAATAACTTTATTAATCACATAGCAATAAGATATAGGACGATAATGAAAAACAACTTGAGGTGTAGCCACTTTTGGTAAGAGATCAATTACTGTATTGCTGAAGTTATTTGGTAATTCCTACCCATCAAATAAACAAATCACTTCTCTAATTAAATCTTCACCCACTATACTCCAGGATTCCTTAAAAATTGGCTATCAAGAGCATCCTTCCCAGGGCTCTTCTGTGAATGAATTCCCTTCAAAGCCTCCAATACTTCTTCCTGCTCACTGGGGAAGTTAATTTAGCTTGTTGTTCAACTGTCACCACTTTCCCAAACCTTGCTACCTCTTTATCCAGATTTTCAACCTTTGTACAACTCCCCAGTACTAATTTAAAATGCTTCATCCGCTCCTTCTCAATCTCTACTTGATCAGTAATACACTTTCCATTTACCTTCAGTGCAACTATATTCTTCTTGTATTGTCTAGTTTTCACAACCTCAAATAACACCTTTGTAGGCCAATCCCCCTCACCTAACCATTTCATCTTCTATTTTTGCTGCAAAAACCTATACTTAGCTTCTTGAAGTTTTCTAACTTTTTTCTGATTGCATTTTCTAGCATTTCCTTTTGCATTGATTCAGGATGATGGTTCAAATTTTCTAGGGCTTGCCTCCAAGTCCTCATTTTAATCTCCACCTTTTCACAACTTGCACCAAATTATCAACTTTTAAGCAAAGATAAAGGTCTTTCCAGAGCTTTCAACATTACTTTCAAGTCAGTCAGTGATCTTACCTCTTTACTCCTCCAAATATGCTTAACCACCCTTTCAAAATGGTCTATTAAAGAGTGCGTATTGTAATATTTGAATGTCCTTTTGAACTTCACCAAATTAGTATCAAATCTGGTCATTAGATTTAAATGATCAGACATTGGCTCCATCTTAATTTCACAGAATACATTACTCAGATCATTCCACCACTGCTTATTAATTAGTCCCCTATCCAGTTTGCTCATTACCCTTTCTTCTCCATCTCTTCTATTACTCCATGTGTAGTAATTACCTGTGGTTTTTATCCCCTGCAATTCAAGCTCTTCAACTGTGTTTTGAAAATTCACCAATTCTTTCCCATCAATTGGAACTCTCCCAGTTCTGTCCCGGAATTCGCGTGGATAGTTAAAATCTCCCACTATAAGCCAAGCTTTACTTCTTTGCCCAGCATTCCTTGGGAAATCCCATAAACCTTCCCTTTTTAATATTGTATTGTATCGATAAACAACAGTACAGAAGTAACTGAAAGCCCCCTTCAAGAATATCTCAAAATATATCCATTGCTCCCCTTTAGAAACAACCTTAACATCAAACACATCCATCCTCCATAATATTCATATTCTACCCCCTGTAATGACTTCTTAGTTTTTTATCATCTCTCATCCCAGACCAATGCTCTACCAAACCTCTTTATTATTTTTTTCTAACATTGGTTTCCAACCGGCACAAGAAAACAATCTTATCCTGTAAACAAAATCTCCTGATTATAATGTGCTTGCTGACTTTATTTAGCCCCCTCACATTCCAAATCAACCAGTTACTATCCATCTAGTGGTTTGTCTTTCATCCTCCCAAACACAACAACCTTCCCAGATCCTTTATGACTATTTACATCAATTTTTCTTTAACCTGATCTACTACTTCCTGGATCCCCCTGAATCTGCCACCTTAAGTCTCACCATCCAGTTTTTCCCTCATTGTGTTTCCTATTCCCTTGCTGGTTACGGGCTACTCCATTTTTTCTTTCAACTTCTACCTTTCCTTCTTTAGATACATATTATTCAGCTATCACATGTTTCACTGTCTCAGGTTTACCCACATTTTTCTTCACTGGAATACACACTTTCTATTTCTGCAACCCTTATTTCCTCACTTCTTTTCTGCCTCTATATTTCTCCTTTCTATGCCCCAACAAACTGTAAACAATACATTATATCGGCTTCCATTCAAACTCCAATTTCTGCTACATAATAACTTTATGCTTATTCAGGAATAACACTTTATCATGCAAATATTCACACATCTCCATGAAAATTTTTACCCTCGCAAATGCTAACCTTTCCTTATTCAGTGTAGCATAATCTAAGCATATAGGGATCCCCAGGTTGATGATTTTACAAATTACTTTTGGATGCCAATAAACCATAGGTAAATTTGGTAATTGCACCCACACAGATATTGTACTAGGCTAATTATAATCAAAATCAAGATTCCAAGCCTTAACCACAATCGGTTTACCATCAAAAAAGATGGTACCAACATTTACAATTTCATTCTTAGCATCAACATTCATACATTTTACCATAAACACTCCCTTGTTCATACCCGATTAGTACTTTTCAAATTGTCTTATTTTTAAATTCATAACTTAGAAAAACCAACTAACCCCCCCCTGCTTGCTTATATATATTATATAAATTCTTTCTAAAAAGGAATCATTTCTATATTATTGTCTTTTCCCACCTTTTGTCCAAACAAAGCTCCCACTACATAATTACTTGCATCACACATGAGCGCCAAAGGTCTTACTTAGGGGGTTGCATAATAAGGGTTGAGATAAGCTTTTCCAAAATCCTTTATGAAACGTCTATAAAATCCCACATGCCTGAGAAATCCTTTTTATCTTACAAACATTTTAGGATATGGTACCTGCTCAATCGAATCAACTTTCACTTTATCCACTTTAATTGCTTTTTTAGAGATCACATGCCCCAAGTCAATCCCTTCCTTCACCATGAAATTATACTTCTCGTACTTAAGAACTAGGTTCCTCTTCACACAATGCTCTAATACTTTCTCCAAGTGCTCCAATCAACTATCAAAACAATATCTGCACATGGTGAAATCATCCATGAAGACCTCCATGCAATTCTCTATTAAATCTGAGAAAATGCTCAGCATGCATTGTTGTAATGTTCCAGGAGCATTGCACAAATCAAAGGGAATCCTTTTATAAGCATAAGTAACAAAAGAACACGTGAGTGTATTCTTTTCTTGGTCTTCCGGATTCACAAAAATCTGAAAGTAACCTCTAAATCCATCTAAGAAACAAAAGAAGTGCTTTCCTTCCAACCTTCACAACATTTGATCAAAGAGAGGTTAAGGGAAGTAGTCCTTACAATTTGCTGCATTCATATTGCGTTAGTTATTATACATGAGCCAACAATTCACTAAGTGCACATGGACCAACTCTTTCATTGAGTTTTCCAGAACTTGAAAACTTAATTTCTTTGGCAACACATGGACACGACTTATCCACTTGCTATTAGAAATGGGATAAATGATTCACTTGGAAAGTAGCTTGAGGATCTCCTTAAGCACAACGTCTCTCATGTTCATGTTGAATTTCTATTGTGGTTCTCTAGTTGGTTTAGCGTCATCCTCCATCAATATATGGTTCATGTTGATATTAGAGAAGATTTCGTTGATTTCAGCCAGAGTACACCCAATATCCTCCGTTGCCTCTTTAGTAAGCAAATTAATTACTCTTCTTGTGTTTCAGTTAAGTCACTGATAACTTGAAATGTCTCATCCTCGCCCAAATATACATACTTCAAGTGCTCAGGTAAATCCTTCAACTCCAAAATTGGATTTTGGAGATTAGATGGAAGTGGTCTGTCGCACAAGTTCTGTTCATCCAAATAGAAGCCTGCACGTTCAGAGTCACTGTGGTTCTGTTTGGCTAACTGTAGCACTGGACTAGTACTAAAAATTTCTTCCTTTCCGTAAAAGCACATTAAATACTCCTTTATTTCATCATCACTCATCCCCATAATAGAAAAATCCTTCACCCTCTCTAATAATGATATGTAAAATGCATCCTGCATGAATTTGGTCTCAAGATATTCTTGGACTAAAAGGTCAATCACATCAAGGGCATACAAATTTTGAGCATCAAGTGAATTTCGCATGGCATCATATATACTAAAGGTAAACTTCTCACCATAATAATCCAAACAAATTATGCCCTTGCTTACATCCATTATTGTTTTAGTCGTCCTTATGAAAGATCGACCAAACAAAATGCCCCATGTTCCAAGAATAATTTTAACCACATAGAAATCAGCCGGATATAAAAGTTATTCAATCTCACAATTACATTCTCCAATAAACCCTCAGGATATATACAAGATCAAGCAGCAAGTTGGAGAATCACTCTAGTGTCTACCATATGCAATCCAGTTAAAGGTTCATAAACAGACAATGGCATTACATTCATAGAGGCTCCTAGGTCACACATTGCATGATCAATTTTCATTTCCCCTATGAAATTAGGTAATAAGAACATACTTGGGTCCTTACACTTGGGTGGTAATTCTTTTGAATCACTGCCAACACATTCTCAGCCATTATAATTTTACTAGCATCTGTAGGTTTTTGTGCAATAAAATCCACCTCATTTCTTATACAAATGGAAGTTTAGTATCAATTTTCCCAAATATAGATAATATATCAATTAATCTTATTTTTTTCATTTCTATCCTTCCAGGGAATGTGGAAAGAACTTTTATGAATGGGTATTTTAAACTTAAGTGCTTACTTACCCCAGTTATTTAGGGGGAAAAGAATTACCTTTAACTCCATCCGCAGTTTGTTTATAGATAAGGTTCTATTTGGCCAATTTGGTGCCTTCTATAATTTCAGGGATGAGGTTCTTTGGTCAAATAGAAGGTTTTTGATCCATCAATAGATAGGTCCGGTTTAACCAAATGGGAGCCTACGATACTACTGGTGTCTTCAATCTTTCCAGTTTCTTAGTTGGAGAATCACTTTGTTCTTTCCCACTTTGCAATGTGATTTGATTTATATTATCACATAGATTTGGCTAAAATTGTGATGTTATCCTTCCATGACTTCCTCCAATATCATTCACAGAAGTTGAATAGTTGCATCATCTGATTCTTGAGACATCTAATATTTTGCCGATTAGCTTGCTGATGTGTAATTTGGTTATTTTGCATTAAATTCCGTGACATCATTAACTCAACCATATTATCTTCAAGATATTTTCCCCCTCCCCCATTTTTTATTTGGGTTGTGAACTTGATACATTTCTCTCTGAGGGGGTGGTTTGTAGACTTCTTGTTGTTGCTGGTGTTGATTTCCTTGACATTCCCAACTGAAATTTGCATGATTTCTCCACCATGGATTGTAAGTGTTGGAATAAGGGTCAAATTTATTTATTTTTGACTCCTTGAACATCACGAATGTCATTTGCTTGAGCACTTGTATCTTCAATGGTAATGCCACAATCACGTGTCAGGTGCCCTAAGTTTCCACACACACCACAAGGTCTTTCAGTTTCAACCGAAGACATTTTCTTATCAATGGTGGAAAACATCTTTTCCATCATTTTCTCCATGTTTTTGTCCATTTTATCCTTCCAATATGAAATTCAGCCCTCGGTCACTTTCTTTGCTTGATGGTGAGGTGGCTTGATATAAACCTTTGCAGTTTGAAGAATACTTTTCAACAATTGCTTACCTTCATCCCTTGATTTCTTCAAAAATAATACATTACTCAGATAATCGAGAAAATTCTTATCTTCCATTATCATTCCAAAGTAGAAACACTTCAGCTACTCCGCTTCAGACATCTTCTGGTTTGGGCAACTATCAATTACCTTCTTAAATCAAACCAAATAATAGTGAATGTTCTCCTCGTAATCTTGTGAAATAGATTGTATTTGCCTCACCATTTTAGCCTTCTTGGTGTCAGAGAAAAAATTCTCAAGAAAAGTTTTCTTCATGCTAGCTCCTGTAGTGATCCAATTCGGCTGCAAGGTAGCAAACCATGCATTAGTTGCATTAAACATAGAAAAAGGAAAGACTGCATGCTTGAAGTGATCTTTAGACACTCCATTAGGATGCCTCTGAACTTTGAAAATCTTTATAAACTCGACCAAGAAGTTAAAAGGGTCCTCTCTTGACTTTCCGTAGAACTTTGGAATCACGTTCAAGAGATTGAGCTTAATCTCAACTGGGGGCTCTCCTTTAGGTAGCACAATAGGATATGGGGGATCATCCACCTCATAACTTGAGAATTTGCATATCAATGTTATCATATTCAGCCATCTTGATAGTATATATTTCAGAATAATCAGGTTTGACAGAGGGTCATGTTTGGCCAAACCGAGGGTCTGCGGCATTCAGGGCTGAGAGTTCTCTTGGTTTTCAAACACGAGCCTTCTTACGATTCTTCTTGGATGTTTTCTCAACCTTTGGATCAAATATCAGCTAATAATTTGAAGACCTGCTCATACACAAACAAAAAATGCAACCGAGAAAAGGAAATTAAAATAACTACTGTAGCCCGGCAGCGGCGCCATATTGGAGAATATCATTTTAGCAATAAAAAATCTATAAAAATATGAAACTAGCACAGTAGTAAGCAGCATCAATCCTACAGGAAATGGTATAATTAAAATTCAATTTCCTAAAGATCAAATTTTGTGTAGCCACCACACTTTAGTTCAAGAGAGTGATTTTATCACCTAATAAAACAATTAAGAAAACTAACACTACAAAGATACTATCAAATAGAGAAACAATTCCACATTTGACTAAATCCACACTAGTTTTACCTAATTACTGGCTCAATAATAAATTATTATCTATAAATCAACCAGGTATAAGGTATCCCAATTCTTTCGTACCTCATCGATAGCTAGCATGTATTTGCTAAACTAGCTATTTCCCGTATCGGAATGCATCTAGCAATTATTTGCTAAACCAGATAAATACTCTGATAGCATAAACATGAAAAGAACCAAATATAGATAACTACTCAAGTATTCACAAGTAATAGTTATATACCTAATTATTCACTACCTCCATCATATCAAGTTGTTTTTATGGAGGTTCACCACTTATAACACTTGCCAACAATTACTGATTGCTGGAATTAATTAGCATTATCTCAATTAAATTCAATTTAATCAGGTTCAGATAAAATGAGAATAAATAAGGCTCACAAAACAATTAGAAACTTACATATAAAAATTATAAAATCAATTAGACCTCATGTAATCATTAAACTAGTTATTCATTATTTTATACCAAATGAACAATTACCTACTCATATTATTGGGATCAATTTGCAGAAGAATGATCCTCTCTCTAAAACTGATTCTCCCGCTTCTCTCTAACTCTGGCAAAGGAAAACCATCTTTTCCCCCCTTTCTCAGACAACACAGTTCACCCCAACAGTCATAAATGGGCTTTTAACCACCGCTACCTATGGCAGCACCACAGCCCAATCGCGGCGGCCTTGCACAAGGTAGGAGTTTTCTACAAGGTTTAGGAAGCAGACCCCCTCCACTCTCCTCCTCCCTTCCTACAAACCCAAAAATTACTCCAATTATACAATACAAGGGAGAAACTGCATGTATTGTAACCTGTCAAGATGCCAAGAAACTCGCATCCTATTACAGTAACGCGTTAATTGGGAAGTTTTCAAGGGGAAAGCTTTCGATGGAGAAATTGAACGAGGCTTTCAAATCTATTGGATTCAAAGGGAATTTTCAGTTAGGTTCTATTGATTACAGGCATGTTCTCATCAGATTCCCAGAGGCCAAGAATTACT
>JAULKJ010300778.1:0-20418 GCA_032355405.1 Rubia balearica | reverse complement strand
ACTAGGCAGCACGGGTGAAGGCAGGATGAGTGCAGGTGACACGAATGGCTGTGGCGTGGGTGTATGAGACGACGAAGGGTCGGTATGGGGATCAGAGAAGAGCATAGGGAAGACGGGGATGATGACGTGACATGATCGAGGATGGTGGGAGAAACAAGGTTAAAAAATGGATTGAGAAAATTATAAGTGAAGATGGAGACACAGGCTGACTCGGAGAAAGGAAAGATTGTTTCATCGAACGACGACGGGTGGGTATGGGGATCGGAGAAGGGCATAGGGAATACGGGGGTGATGACGCGACATGATCGAGGACGATGGGAGAAACAAGGTCAAATGATGGATTGAGAAAATGATAAGTGGAGATGAAGACACGGGCTGACTCGAAGAAAGGAAAGATTTTTTCATCAAACGTGACATGACGAGACATATTAACCTTTCCAGTGGATAGATCGAGACAACAATATCTTCAATTTTTTTTGGATAAAACAAAACAAGAAGAGCGAGGTGATAGTTTATGGGAATTTTGGCAGAAAGGTTGGGGGTAACACGCACAACCGAAGACACAAAGATGGTTATAGGTAGGTTCTTTTAGAAATAGTGTGGAAGCTGAAGAGCTGAAAGCAAGGACTTTGGTGGGTAAGATGTTTTGGTAGTAGGTAGCATTGTATATAGTTTCCACCTAGAAGGTTGGTGGAATTGACACATGATATAGTAAGGCTAGGATGATTTCATTTAGACAACAAATTATGCGCTCAGCTTTACCATTTTGAGAGAAAGTTGTGGGGTTGAAAAGCGAAAGACTAGGCCGTGTTTTGTGTAAAAGTTGTGGAAAGAGGAGTTATCAAATTCACGACCAAGATCACATTGAAATTATTAAATTTTGGCTGAAATTGGGTTTGAATATAAGCATGAAATTGTACAAATTTTGTGAACTCCTCGGACTTGAATTTTAGAGGATAAACCACACATATTGAGTAAAATTATCAATGAAGAACAAGTAATATTTGTATTTTTTTTACTCAAAATAGATGATATCCACAAATCACTATGAATAATATCAATTGGAGCAACAACAGTAGAGTGGAATAATAAAACTGAAGTCGTTTATGTTTACTGATCTGACATGAATTACATAAAATTGAGCTAGGCTCTTTATTGAAAGAAATGCATGACCAAGACCACAGATGGTAAAGAAAAAGGGCACCAGGGGGCTAAGGAATGAGTGTCGTATGTCCGGAGCAAAAGGGACAAAACACTAAGCAGGTATGGAAACGGATATAGACTGTTGATAGGGAGACACGGGATAAAGCTCTCCTTCACTATTGGGAGAAAATTGCAATTTTCTCCTTGTTTTTCACATTCCTCTTGTCTCTTTGTAGATTTTTGTTCTATGCTAGCGACTCGCGTCAAAAGATTTACTGGAACTTGGTTTTTTGCTACTGTATCGTCATGAGCCACGAGGAAATTGTCGCGGGTCACGAAAATCACCCTGTAACTTTCTTTTTACTCCTTTTTTTTCTTGTACTATAAATAGAACTTCATCTACTCATTCCTTAGCTCTCTTGGTCTGATTTGAGTGTTCCAAAATTCTAGTTTTCCCCTTGTCTTTCAAATTCCTCTTGTCTCTTTGTAGATTTTTGTTCTATGTTATGGGGTTTGATTATCAAAGCTAGTTTTCTTCTTGGGAGCAATTGATTAAAACTTCTAAACCCATGTGTTGAGAACCTCTTAAACCCATTTACAAATCTTGATTATTTTGCATTTATTGCGATATTAATGTGGTAGATTACTTCATTTATGTGATGAGTTGTTTGTGAATGTGAAATGTTTATATGATTACATGTTAAGAGGTTGGAGATGTGCACAATTTCTTATCTCTTTGCCATGAAATCCAAGAACATGGAATTAGAATTTATTGTTGGGTAGATGATTTTAATATGTCTAGATGAATATGATAATGTGGTATATTGTCATTTTTATCCAAAGGTAGCACTAAAAGATATAATCTTGAATGTCGATCTTTCTAGGTTAAACCTTATGAATGTTTTGTTTGATTAATGGCAAGACATTTGGTAGAATGCTTTTAGTTGTTACCAAATCTACTGGTTTAATTGTGCATGATGTCATTGATGAATACCTTTAAGTGTTGCTTGTGTAAAGTGCTCATTGATGAGGTTTACAAATAATCTTTGATTGCTTTTGTAAATTATTCTCGAGAAGAACTAAATATTTATCTTCAAAATGGAAGTTGTAGCATTCACAATAGGTAATCAAGATGAGTAAATGAGTGATTGTTTATATGGTCTAAAGTGGAAATCAATTGCACCCAAGGCTTTGTCACTTGTATTTTATCCTCTTTTCTTAGTTTGTTGCATGATTAGCATAATCCCCTTTATATGCAAGTTATCTTTTTAAAAAATAAAATAATAATTCATTACTTAGGAAATCCAAACCAAAACCTCCTCTTTAATTGATTATAGATATATATATATATATATATATATGCTTATATCCTCCGTTGTATGCATGAATCCTTAGAAAAATCTCTCTTTTTCGTGGACGATCTCAATTTTTCACAATCTACTTAGTTGTATTTATAAAGCATTTGGGGCTTATATATTGTATATTTGAAAGGTACGATGGCGACCTCACTTGTGAGCTATAACCAAAGAAAATACATGGAAAAATATGGGTGCCAACTTATGAGGAGTACATGGGTGCAAATATGGAAAAACCTGACAACCAAAAGGAAGAAAATTTGAGTAATCAAGAGTAGTCCTAAAAAGTATAGAGAGTGGAGACTGACTTGATAACACTAGAGTAAGCAGCTGATTGATTGTGTAGAAAGCCTCAGTAAAGGCATCACACCAAAGTGAATGATCTAAACTGAAATGGAAAAGCATGGAAAGCCCCAGTTCCATGATGTGATGATACTTCCACCCAGCATGACCATTTTACTCTGATGTGTAGGGACATAAAATCTAATGATGAATGCCCTTTGAAAAAAATGAGATCACACGCAGGAGTGCACAAAATTTGTCCCGCTATCACTTCCAAAGATATTGATAGAGGTATAAAATAGGTTCTCAACCGAAGCCGATAAATTAAGGTAAGTCTATACAAAATCAGACTATCGTTGTAGATAATATAACCAAGTCAAGCGAGAATGGTCATCAACAAATAGAACGTAATAAGAAAAAACAACACAAGATACAACAAGAGAGAGTCCCCAAAGAACAAAATGAACTAAATCAAGTATGCATGGTGCTCGTTTAACAATATCACTAAAATAAAGACGCTTGCCTTTCACCAATTTACAAAACAAATGCAAGTGTGCCTTAGGCTGCAAACTAGTAACAGATACATAACCAGTTCTATTTAAAGAAGAAACAACATTTTGAGGAACATGACCTAAAAGACTGTGCCAAAGCTCAGATGATGATTTGACTTTATTTGACTTAACAAGATAAACTAATGCAACACCACCGTAGTCTAAAATGTAGAGACCTCTCTCACTGTATCCCTAACCCACGAGCTCCCTGCTAACCATATTCTGTTTAGTGAAAGAATGATCATAAAAACAAACAATGACATTCACCCACTAAGTCATTTTACTAATAGACAACAAATTCTTAGTGATACGAGGCACACCCAAAACATTATATAGGGAGAGAGATTCAGAAATCTAGGAATTACCAATATGAGAAATATTGAGAGCATAACTGTTGCCAAAATAAGAAAAAATATTACCGCAATATGGAACGGCACCATCAAGATTAGATGAGGATGATGTCATGTGATTGGTAGCGCCTGCATAAATGTACCAATCAGGTCCTGAATTGACAGTTGATGTGGGCTAGACTGAAATGCATATGATAAATTTACAATGTCATCTTGAGAAGTATGATAAAGCTTCTAACAAGAGGCAACAACATGATTGGGAAAATTTATTATTGACATTGTGAGGCCAAACAATAACGGGTGGAAGAAGACTGGACTCCATGACCATTACCACGGCTGTGACCATGCTACTGCTTCCCGGTGCTAGCAGACTGGGGCCACAGTGACAAGGATGGTCGTCCGGCTGATGGGAGGTCAAGAAGACTGCAACGGGGACGCCATGTTGATGAAAAATTCTAGTCTTGAACAAGAACCCACGAGATTGAACTTTGGCCACCACATTGAATAATTCTGGAGAAAGATCAATGTTCATTTGAGCAGTAGCAGACTTAGTGAAAGTAGAATTCAAGCCTCGAAGGAAGCACATAATGTTTTGATCAGGAGACACATATTGACCAATAGCATTCAAATTATCCGACAAACATTTGTAACTTGCATAATAATTCATTTTAGAGAGATCATCCCCGCGCAAAGACATTATACTATCTAAAATATGACATTTACGTGTACGAAAGCTGTTTTGATTAGTAGAAGCCGAATCCTTCCAAACTTGAGTTAATGTCTCAGATGCTTACACGACATGCATGGAAGAGACAGTGAGAGAAGTATAATAACCTACCAATTGATTTGTCTAACGCTAGGTAGCAACTTTAGTTTACGAAGAAGTAGTTGTTGTTGAGGATTAGCCTGAGGTCGTAAAAGAGGAGGACGAGGTCGATGATGAATCAGTAGAACATGGATTCAAGCCATAAAAAAACAAGCAAAGCATAAGACGCCAGAAGAGAAGAAACCTGCTCACGTGAGATTATGTAATAAGATCCATCCGGCTTGATGGAGATAAGATGGACTAGCGAAATAAATGGAAAGACGCCACTGAAGCAACTGAAGAAAAGTCTGCAATACACGGCAAACTATAATTGGGGTGATGCGGCTGGCAGCAATGGAGAGCGAATGATTGACAACGACTGTATGGGAAGATGAATCAAGCGGTAGGTGGGCATCTAAAGGTCTAGTGTTGTGATTGGATTAGGGACAATTACGATGGGCTGTCTAAAATTTTAGAGTTTAGGGTTTTGGTGTGCATGTTCAAAAGAGAGAAAAAACATGATTTGAAGGAATAGTCTGATATCATAATAGAATGTATAAAACTCTCGATTATGAGGGCTGTGTATATTTATATTATAGGTAAATATAAAGAGTACAATCATGTAAACAATCCAATACTCCCCCTGTCTCAGGTTAAACTGCACACTTTACTATTTTACATTATTCCTTATCGAACTTTGACTGTACATTTGAATAAATATATAAGTAACTATATTATTGTATGTGATATTGTTGAATTTGTCGCTATAATTAGTTTTTAAACATTAACATTTTATTTACCGTCATTATGTATAATTAAACATATTAATTGTCAAAACATGCTTTTGATAATCGTGATTTTTATGCAATTTTTCCTGTGATGAAGGGAGTATTACAATCTTCATAGGAAAGTTTCCTTATTTTAAAAAATATCCATTAGAGGGCATTTGGCAAGAGGAAGATTTCGGTACGGAAGGGAATGGTGAAGAGAAGACTAAGAGCATGTGCAGTGGTGGTTTCTTAATTTTAAAAAATAGGTCTAGAAACCGAAAACACCCACAGTGATGGTTTATAAACCGGTTTTTAGTTAAAATATCGTTACCTAGTTTCTTAGTAAGGAACCGGTCAAGAAACCGGTTCCATGAACAAAGGGTGACACATGCACATGGGAGAGTTCCGCTCTGGCCGCCTACTTTTGTTGACCCGTGAGTGGGACGTGTGTCGGCTTGGCTGCACCCCACGCGAACCACTGATGCAGCCTTTTTTTAAAATTTCAACCATGCCACGTGGCATCATTTGGATATGCCACATGGCCCAATGGCTGCCCTTTTTCAAATTTTGAATAAGCCAACTACTACTGACTGAAATGGACACGTGAACGGCTATTTTTTTATTAAAAAAATTGAAAAATTGAAATTGCTGAATTTTCTACCTATAAATACACCTCATTTCTCCCAATTTCACCATACCTTCTTCATTTCCAATTATCATCTCATAAATTGTGCCTATACGATCCATTTCAATTCCGAATTTTCTCCCTAACTATTTTCTCTATTTAAAGTTTCATATTTTCACCTTCCACTTCACCACCAAACTCGTTTGCTATCCTTCATCCCCACAACCATTTCTTCCTCGAATTCTCCAAACAACAATGACGTTCATCAATCTGGAGAATCATCAAACCTCCCAACATATGACATCCCCAGTTTTTTACCCAAAACTGATCCTGAGACGGTAAACTTTTTCTTGAGTTTGCCCAAAAGCGCTAGACAATGGTACGCAGCCGTTGAGGATGAGCATGCTCAAACTTGTCCAACCTCATCGAAGAAAACCATAAACCATATTAAGAGAGACCGTGCCTTAGCGCATGAAGTAATCCAGAGGCAATATTTTACTCCACCACCTGAAAGAATGTACGACGACCAACATTTACGTACTCGGTTTTGTATGCGGCGAAGTGTCTTCCAACGTATACTTGATGATGTCACCAACCATGATCCATATTTCGTACAAAGGCATGATGCTTGTGGTAATGAAGGATTTTCTCCGCTCCACAAGTGCACGGTGGCCATGCGCCATTTGGCATATGGTTGTGCATTTGACCAGCTGGATGAATGCTTACATATGGGAAAATCAACGGTCAGAGAAACAGTGACGCATTTTGTGAAAGCAATTATTTCCGTCTACTATCCAACATACCTCCGACCACCAAATCAGGAGGATATTGCACGCCTAATGCATGTGGCTAGTGGATGTAGATTTCCAGGTATGGTTGAAAGTATTGATTGCATACATTGGGAATGGAAGAACTGTCTCGTGGGTTGGAGAGGTCAATTTCAGGGAAGAAGTGGACGCACCTCAATTATATTGGAAGCGGTGGCCTCATATGATACATGGATCTGGCATGTATTTTTTGGCATGGCGAGATCAAACAATGATCTCAACGTCCTGGACAAGTCACCATTGTTTGACGACTTATGTGAAGGAAGAGCTCCACGTTTTCCATATGAGGTGAATGGTCGTAACTACGATCAAGGGTAATATCTTACCGATAGAATCTATCCGAAGTGGGCAACCTTCATGCCCGCATATACGACTCCAAATGACCCGAAGAAAAAACTTTTCACTAGGCGTCAAGAGAGCTACCGGAAAGACGTCGAATGTGCCTTTGGAATATTACAAGCCCGGTTCTCCGTGATTCGCAACCCGGCTCGATACTGGAATGTAGAAAAGCTGGGTGATATTATGATAGCTTGTATCATACTGCACAACATGATAGTCGAAGATGAAAGAGATACTTGTGGGTTACAGGTTCAACTAGGTGATTATGACCAAATCGACGACTCTTCTTGGCATTACAACGCAGAGCAGCATGCTGATCTACCGACATTTCGACAAAATTGGAGGGAAGTACGCAACAGATCCAAGTATGAGAATTAAAGCAAGATCCTACCGAACATCTTTACCAACATGAGGGTGGTCAAAATTAGGTTTTCTATATGGTTTCGCCATCTAATGTTTATGTTTATGGTTTTTCAATTTTAAAATTAGTTTTGTGTTAGTAATAATTGTTCAGACTAGATCAATATTCCGATCTTCGTTTTGTAATAATTGGCCGACCTAAATCAATATTTATTATTTAAGTATTTCTTATAATTTTTCTGGTCGTCATAATTGGTCTTTGCTAATGCAATTTTTTCCCAATTTTTTTGCAAAAAAAAGGAATTCGATTATTTAATTTTATTACAAACCGAAATAAATACTTTTGAAAAGATTGAAAATTATGCAGTAGGATTATAATATATTAATAAATTTCACATTCAACTTATTTTGGACGAACAAATCTAATTAAATTAAAAGTTAATGGTGAAATTAATGAGTAGGATAGAGAGAATCAAATGAGATCCATGAATAGTACAATGTGGTTTCTTACCACTGTGGAGAAGAAAATGAGTGGTTTCTTAAAGTTAGGTGGAAGAGAGAAAATGAGAAAAATAATAAATTTAATTGGTAAGAAACCAGTAGCGGTTTCTACCACTAAACATGGTCTAAGGTTCCACCATTGAGGATACGTCCCATTTTCCTCAATATGATCCGACATTCCTTCAATCTAGTGAGGATGTATCTATAGTTGAGGCTGTTTAGAATTGTTTTGACGATCTTGTCGAGAATTCTGAACATGTCTCTACTTTCTATCTCTCCCCTGGTCGATTTAGTTAGGTAACGAGTGTAGGGAAATTTTTGAGAGAAGTGTTGGTCTGATGTAAGGACCTAGTCCAATCAGGGGACAAAGAAAAGGAGCTGTGTGAGTCTCTCTTACATGGATTAGAGGAGTTTCACGTTCAACATGGTTTGATGACAAACTAGAAGCGGCTAGGGTTGGTTAGGCTCTACAACCAATAAATTAAATGGAAGGGATATGTGGCTGATAGGGTCTCAGAACTTGCACCAAAGACCAGTATCATAACCAAGCAAGTAGCTCGCATAGATAAGGCTCATGCGAAGTTGAATGATGCTCAAGATGAAATGAATTTTTTAAAAATCCGACGCGTCTGGGTGGTACTCTAAGTACAAAAAGCAGGTTGCTATCAATGTTAGCCTTCAAGAAGTGAACCAAAAGCTCATGGATGATTATTGTAGCTTAGATGTGGTGAATCAAGAGCCAGCACGGAAATGTAATGATCTCGAAGGTTGGGTAGTTGGAGGTTTGTCGCGAAGTTCTCCTCCACTGAGGGTCGTGCAGCCTGTGTTTGTAGCTCCTTCTATTGATATTCGACCTAAAATCATAGCTTATACTTGGAAGCTTGATAAAAATGTTAATGGGCTAGAGTAATCGGTGAGAGCTTACGAGAAAATAGTTATCTGATGAGCATTCAGCTCGGAGGTGAAGAATATGGCTCAATTATGGATTGGAAGGCCTTATTGATGATGGAGCAAGAATTGAATGTTCACCACTTTGCTTACTCGTACATGAGGCAATTGCTTGGCCGTATATTGGCAGGGGAAAAGGATGGAAACAAGTAAGAGGTGAGACAAGAAGTTCAACATGGTGGTGCAAGCTCGTAGCAACAATATAGGTCAAGCTCTCCACCTCTCAAGCATGGGTGTAGGACTAGATGATTTGAACATACTGCTTGTACGCTTATCCTCCTCGCGAGTCTGTGTTTTTTGCATCCTCTTGGAACCAATAGCGATCTGATGGGAGTGATGATACGCCTTCATACCTCAACGACTCCACCCCCTGATCCCTAACCCAAGTTCTCTGCCGCCTACAGGCACCTCCTCCACTCTGCCGCCTCCACACCAGACGCTTCTGCTCCTGACCCCAAACCTTAGTTACCCCTAAGTCTCTATGGACAACACCCTATCTTACCACTATCTACCTTCTAGTAGTTAGAAATGAGTAAAGAAGTAACTCTATAGATCTCTATCTTTAGTTGCTAAGACCTAACTTTCCAATGACGCTTATGTTTTCATCAATACATGTAATAAGAAACATAACTACAGTAATATCACATGAAAATAATTCTCTTTTACAATACACATAAGTCATAATCAAGTCCTCATGCAATCATGAATTTCTACTTTAACATATATGAAATGAAAACATATGAATCACAACAATATTTATGCGTCTCAAAACCGAATGAACATCCCACCTCAATTTCTTGATTACAATCTGCAAGAAAACAAGCCCTGGGGATCTTAGGGGAAAACTCTCCGAAGGTTAAGTCAGCAAAGTATATGAATACGGTATCAAAACAGAATGAATCGGAGAATGAATACGTACCTGGTATTTATGTCGTATGGCCTTAGTGATATTTTCCCTTAATTGCAATACTTAATTACCAATAAATGAGGGTATCAATTGCGGATTGTTTCAAACTCAATTACTTCAATTTCTCTAATTGGGTCGGCCTACACAAGCCCATTATATTATTTGAGCTTGGTCATTATCAAAATCCCCCAGAAAACTATATATCTACTCGAGAACAAAAGGTCTTGAGATGATAGTTCCAGGACCTTCGAGATGATGGCTTATAGAACCCAACTTGTCATCATTCGAGGTAAAAACCATCTCGAGGTGATATCCAATTTCTCATTCTTAAAATTTCATAGGATATGAAGAGACGCGCGTGTTTATCACTTGGGCATATTGGCCCATCAAGAATGGTTCACTCTTAAAGGCATGAAAATATTCTTACGTCTTTTCAAATTTTTAGTTTTTCAAGATAATCATTATCTATTAAATAGTTTCGGGCTTCTTAACTGCCCCTTTTCTTTTCAACTTTATTCATTTTATCTGCAGGTACTTTGCAGAAGTAACCATTTTACAGAGTTCTTTCCCTTTTACTCCTGTCATCATCTCTAGCATTCTTTTCCTTGAAATTAGTTAGTCCTATTGCCTTTTCTCTTTCCTTTCCTTGCTTTTTCCATTGATGGCTATTTTTGGTGAGGGATCTACTAAGAGTGGGTTATCCAACGAGATTAGGCCAGAAAGGGAAGAAGTCAACTCACCGGAATGGATGAACCCTGAATATGAGTTTAGCAATTCTGATAGGTCATATGATGATTCTAATATGGGGGATGATGTCCTTAGACGGACCGATTATAATCCGGCAGTATGGCCTATCAAAGATATTCCGTCCCAAGGATTCACCAATGTTTGGCCATCGGGTAAGGGTAAAATGTTTGTGAGGAGGTCTCCTGTTCCCAGGAAAATAGGGTTTTATCCCCAAAACATGAGGAGAAAAGAGAGGAATCAACACCTCTCAAGGCAAGAAAAGAAGAAGAAGTTTCTTTCGAGGGGGAAGAAGGGATGTCTATCGATAAGCCTCCAACCTTGAGAGCATAAAAATATATTTCAAAGGTCACATCTCCAATCCCCTTAGGCCAAAAGATACCCCCCGATGTTGATTTCCATCCTTTAAAGGCAGACGAATCCCCTGATAACCCTCCCGAAGGAAGATCGGTCATCTTCCTTAAACACATTCGATCAGGGCTTTGTTTCCCCTTCCCTTCATTATTCTCTAAACTTCTTAAAGAATCCCAGGTCAGTGCAGCTTAAGCTCATCCCAAGGTTCTAGTAGTCATTATGATCATTTTAACAAGATGTCAGAAATTTGGGATCAAGCCAAAGTATTAATTGCTTCATTCATTATATAGTGTGTCCTATAGTGGAAAGTCAGTGGATAATATTATCACACCTTCATTGGTAGAGAAAAGAAGCAAAAGATTTTTGTCGTTCCATATCACTCCATTAAATGGAGGAATAGGAGAAAGGGATTTACTTTTGAATGCATACGATATAAGGTTCCTCAATGGAACTCGAAGATAAAGGTTGAGTCCTAGAAAAGAGGAAAATACTCTTATCCTACCTATCTCGAGGATGATAGGAGACGCCTTCTATCCTCATCCCTCAATTATATTGTTTTCTCCAACCTTGACACAACCATCAGCGGCCTTATGTTCACCTTCGAAAGATACTAAGTAAAAAACTGTCCAATTTACAGCATCTGCCTCTCGAAGGTGAACATGAAAAAACCAAAAGGCTAAAGAGAGTCGCCAAGGACCTACCTCAAGATCCCCCTCTCAGGATCACTCCTAGTGATTCTAGACCCTCCGAAGTATCCAAAGGTGTTATTAATAGGTTTTGTTATTTTGTACCTTTCTTTTCTTTCTTCTTCTTTCTTACTAAACTTCGTTTATTTTTCAGTGGGTATCGGCTCAGCTTTGCAATTAAGAAAAGGGATGCTTCTACTCCCTCGAATCCTACATCCATTGACCCCCTAAGAAATGTTTCCATCGGGGCCACTAAGAAGAGGTCCAAAAGGCCAGGTGGAAACATTCCGTCTTCGAGGAACCAGCCTCAGTTAACCCCCCGGGTCCATCCTCCCCTCCTCAAAATCACGTCACTAATGTTCAAAATCCTTCCCTGAACACTCTTTCAGCTACCTTGAATGTTTCTCTTTTCAATGGGCAAGTCCTTAGGACTTTTTTTTCCAGAAATCCTCAGTTTAGTTTTTTTTATCTTAGCTCTTATTTTTAACAAGCTACCGAAGCTTTTATCTTTCCAACTAATTTTTCTGACTACTTTATTATACCTTAGGTGACTCAACACCTTGGCTTGGTGACTCAGATGATAGAGGGGCAGGTTTCTTCTCTATCCTTCCTCCTGCAAGTGTTGGATTCCGACCATGCCCAACTACACGAGAAGATTGAACTATAAGGATCTTAACAATTATCAGTTGGCAGAGGAACTTGAAGCCTAAAAAAAGAATGTTACAGAGAATGAAGCTAACCATAAGAAGGCCATCCTTGAAAAGAAGCCCTCGAACTAAGGGTAAAGGCGGCTGAAGATCCTAAGGCCCAAGCTCTCTTGATCGAGGCCTTTAAGAATAAGTTGATGATTACTCTCTGATTAACAAAGACCTAAATTCAAAACTGTCTCCTTCCTTGTCTAAGGATGACATCAAATTTTTGGAATCCTTTGTCAAGCTTGATGCTGTTAAAGCATTGGATCTAAAGTGGGAGAAATCATTTACAATGGGTGGCTTGAGTTTCACCTTCATGAACTTCTTAAAGTCTAGTGGACATTTCCATACAGCTGAGGAGGTTTGAGCTCTCTCCCTCGAGGCAATACTTTCCAGTACAATACATCAACCAGCTAACAGAGATGGAGACATGGAGATCCATGCTCAAGATAATGGTGAAGAGCATGCTAATAGGGTAGGGGGATGAATGAAATATTTTCCTTTTACGGATTTCTCGTGTACTTTAATATTTTAATGGAAAAGTATTCAACTTACTAATTTTTTCTTAATTTTTTAAAGTTTTCTTGTCCTCTTAGTATAGGTCATTGATGAGGCAGCTGCAATGAATTTACGAGGAGTTTTCTAAGACTCAAATAGAGCATAACGAAACCAGCAAACATCTAATGAAGTCAATATTGGATCTTGCTCGAAGCAACGAGAAAAGAGACTCTCTACGCAGTTAGAACCATCAATTTGAGAAAGAGTTAAAATCGTGGCGGAATGGTGAGCACTATACATTTAAGAGCTTGCTAAGGGATCTCGAAGCCAGAAAGTTCAAACGGTGTGGTTCCTCTCGAGGTTGTTGAAAGCTACGATACTGTTGACAAGATTTACCAAGAAATAATACATCACAAAAAAAGTTAATTTGAGTCCCTCTCTCGATGTCTTGCTGACGCCAATAAGTTTCCAATCCTCGAAGCTCCTCTTACCCTCAGCCTAATTGAATCTTATAAGTTTAAGTCCCAAGTGGAAGACATGGTGCAACTCCACAGGGTTGCTTTGGATGAAATTGCAAGGTTAGATGAAGCTTTATCAAATAAATGCGTGGTTACTGATGAAGACCCATCGTTAGTTGAATTTTTCCTTTCCGAGAAAACTCGATTTGCAGAAGAAATCAAAGAGTTGAGGAAAAATAATCAAAGAATTAGAGGAAAAACTTTCACTTTACGATGTGAGCCTTCAATAACATAGCTTGTATCATGATATTATTTAACCTGCCCCCTCCCGGCATTTTTAAATCAATGAACCTCGGGAGATCCACTAATAATTGAGAGGAGGACTGTTAGGAATCAAAGATAATGATTTATATGTTGCTCCTGTTCCTACTACTATAATAACAAGGATGGTAGATAGTTGCAAGTACTGGGGTGGTCCACTGAAATGTTAGGAATCTAACAATCAACTATGCACAACCGTGATCAGGTCGTCATTCCAACCACGTGTTAGGAATAATAAATGTTGGTAAAACAAGCATTTGGGGGATTTTTATAACTTACTACTAGCATGAAAATGATCACAAGAATAAACTATATTAATTATCACTCGGGGAACATTTTCATAATATGACTAATGTTATTTCGATCATCGATTTCATCACATATAACTTTAAGCCTATTCTAGTGTTTATGACACGTGGTGTGGTCGATGGTCAACACTTCCCCATACCTTTCACTTACGGTGCACATGCATTCTTCCATCGGGACTGCCCCTCTGTAATTAGGGGAGTGCAATGAAGACCCTGCTTGGTGTGCAGATCTGGGTCCCCCCGTGCTATTACGTTATAGGCACTACACCACGAATGCTTCTCCCTAGGCCTAAAAAGGAAAATAGGGTGAAAAACCTTATCGATGGCTCTAGGGTTGCAAAGCCAACCCTAGTTTGCTACTCTATCTATCTCTACCTGCTACCCATCAGACCAACTCATCAGCTTACTAGTGCATGGTCGATCGTAACGTTAACAACGCCAACCTACGTGCACAAACTCACGTGGATCCGGAACCATCGTTACCCCAAGCACATCTAGGTTTCCCACCCCAGGGGGTATCAATATTGCAGAAACAAAAAAGTGGACTTTGGTGTCTGCTAACAAAGTGTGACAATCATGCAATTCACAAACATTAAGAACAAGTCAACATAATAACACAAATCACATAGAAATAGGTTAATCTCGAAAATCTCACAAAATAAACATTAATACATAATACAAATATAATCCCCAAGTTAATTCCCTACTCCCTAAGCATTGAACCCAAGTATTTCATTGGATTCAACACTTTTGGGCAAAAGAAAAATAAAGAGAAGGAAAATAAGCTAGAGAGAAGGAAAAGTATTTTTCTCACTCTAAACCTAAGTCCTAGTAGATAAGGGTCCATATATAGTAATAGGGAATTGAACCTTGAAAAAAGCCCAAAAAGTCCAAAAATTCTACAAGCCGCAAATAACACGGGGGTGGCATATGGCACGGTCTATGCCAGCCGAGACCTCCTCGTGCTGGCGCGGGAGTCGTTCATGGTACATACCGGTCCCCCTGGCGCGGGAGTCGTTCATGGCCCATGGCCTCGTACTGGGCCGGGCTATCGTTCATGGCACAGACCGGTCCCCCTCGGGCTGGCGCGATCCGTGTCAACCGCCATGGGCCATCGCCAGAACTCATTTTTTTCTCTTCTGATCCACATCCCGTGTCGTTTGGTGCGTCACGTCAGGTAGAACCTCATTTTGATAAGTAACATAGCACGGTCCATGTTGTTCTTCTTAGTCCGTAGGCTGGTCTTGGCATTATGGACTTGAAATGACGTGGACCGTGTGAAAAGGAACGGTCTGCGCCCATACTTAAATGAAGTTTTGATTGAAAAGAAAACATGGGGCACGGAAGCACGGGTCTAAAAGGTCAATGCTAGAGGCCTCTGTCATGGCCTATGCTGCTTGACACGGGCCATGCTGAGCGCCGGCACTGCCATGCTAGGTCCCTCTTCGTGCTGGTCGGCTAGCCTCAGGCTGGCCTTGGCTGGTCCGACCAGCTGACTTGTTTACTTCGCTACGGAAGAACCACTGATCCGATTTGAGAGTTTTTATAGTCGATTTTATAGTGCTCAAGAAGACAAATCCAATTGTTCCACCTTCAAGGGCTGATTATTCTCGGATTGTTCCCATAAATCCTTGCAATATTGGACAACACTTCCTCCGCTTCTTCTTTGGCCTTCCTGAACTTCGAATCTGCCTTTTCCGCACTCAATTCCATCTACTACCATGCTTTGGAGTCCATGGTCTTGAATGTACTACCATACTTATGAATGGGATAAAAAATAAAGATCTAGGTTCCTGTGAATATAAATTGGCCATTAGCTTCAATTAAGTACACAAAACTCAAAATTTAGACAAGAAAACTAATAATGTCCGTCGAAACCCTTTGTCGTGTAAACCTAAATAAAAATAGCAGTCAACCAAACAAAATATGATAGTAAATGTGTCCAATGGATCGGCTAATGCATGGATAAAGGAGGACATCAATCCCCCCACACTTAAATCTTTACTCGTTCTCGAGTAAACAAAAACGAGAAAAGATCTAAGTGAAATGTAGCATACAAAGAGAAGTTAGCCAATGCATTCAACTTATTCCGAAGCTACCCTAGTTCCCCCAAATAAGTAAGAATCTCACCACTCTCACACTACCCAAAGATGCTAAAATAACATAACCACCCAAAATATTGTGAAAGAAAAGGTAAGTACAAATGATAAGTGTTGAACTAGCTTAATCCACTAAATAGTCGACCAAAAGCTTGTCCTTGGTGGATTATCCTTGTTGCCGAAAAAACCACCAAGGATAATCCAAAAGATCTTCAACTTGGTTGTAAATAAGGATAACTTGAGATTCTCAACTTAGCTATAACCAAGGATAATGCCGAAGAATCCTCAACTTAGTTTTCATTTTCTCTCAGTTTCTCTCATTTTTCCTAGGAGCCCTTTCAAGTTTTCATCCTAGCATTCACATATGTTGAGCTCACCATCTAACCTTTTTTCACATGGCCTCTCATTTTTGCCTAGGTTTTTCAACCTAGCCGGGTTTTCTTCCCAATTTTGTCTAAGTTTTTCTTTCGGGTTTTCAACTTAGCCGGGTATATATATATATATATTTCCCCATTTTTTCAAAATTTTTAATTTTTTTGTGCAGCACAAAATGCCCTCTACAAAATATAGTGAGACAGAAAAAATTACACCATCAAAGTTCTAAAACACATCCTCAACCAAAAACGATAAAAAGGTGCCCTCAAAACTAAAAACAACCAACTAAAAGTTCAACATCCAACTGGGGTAAAGTACCAAAAACAAGAAAAAAGTCATCCAAACAGTCATCCCAAAGTAATCATAAGTTAAGACATAAACATAGGAGATGTGACTATAGAGGTGTTCCAACTCCCCCCCCCCACACTTAGTTTAAGCATTGTGCCCAATGCATTTAACCAAGGTTAGAGTAAAAGTTAGAAACACCGGGAGATACACAATGTCGCCTTCGGCTTATGGCCTCGTGCCCCTGCTCACTCAGATCTAGATAGTAGTAGTCCTCTCTGATGCCCAATGTCCTAGGTCAGAGGCTCATCTTTAACCCATTTTGTGAAATAATCGATGGCCACTATGAGATACTTGAAATTCCCTGGGGCTTCCAGGAAGTGTCCTACTAGATTAATTCCCCACTTATCGAATAGCCACGAACTATGAATATTTGTCAGCTCTTCTTGGGGGATAAAAGTGATGGGGGCATGCTTCTGACACTGGTGACAAGCCTGTATGTACCTGTTTGCATCGTCAAACATCATTGACCAATTATATCCTAGTCGAATGAGCCATATTGTCGTGGATCGAGCCCCCCCATGACTACCACATATAACTTCGTGAACCTCTCTGATAAAATAGTTTGCCTCGTAAGGAGTGACACGCCGAAGTAGTGGTTGAAGATGTCCCCTTTGATATAGAATCCCATCCTGCATCACATATCTCGGGGCATTCAGTTTTATCTTTCTGACTTCAGCCATATCCTCCAGCAAAACTCCCTCTTGAAGATAAGTCACTATGGCAGTCATCCAAATATTCTCCCCAACGATAGCCATCACTATCTGTTCCTCGAAGCTTCGTCTATTTAGGGTTTCCATGAGCTACTATCCTTGAGACAGAACCCCAAAGTCTGAGGAAATGAGCTTGCTTAGACCATCTTCCTTATGGTTTTCTTCCTTTGGTACCTGTGTCAAAGTATGCATTCTGAAGCCTTTCAATAGTGGTATTTCTATGTCCAATTACTTCTGTAGATTGCGTTCTCTGGCTTCATACTCTCCATTAAACTGCTGAACCACTATCTTAGAATCACTGTAAACTTCCAGATCTTTCACATTCAACTCCTTAGCCAATCGCAACCCAGTTATCAAGGCTTCATACTCAGCTTCATTGTTCATTTCCTTAAACACAAAGTGTAATGCATATCGATAATCCTTACCATCAGGACTAGTGAGCAGCACTCTAGCTCTATCCACGTACAACTTCCAAATCTCTTTCTTTTGATTCTCCCTCTTTCAATTCTCTTCTTCAACTTCAATTAGCTTCGAGGTCTCTACTATGAAATCTGCAAGTGCTTGACCTTTGATTGCCCTTCTGGGTTGATACTGTATATCATGCTCACCCAATTCTATGGCATATTTCACCATTCTTCCTGAAGCTTCGGGTTTCAAAATAATCTTTCTAATTGGGTGATAGTTGAGCAACACTATCGTATGTCCCTGAAAATAGGGACGCAATCTTCTTGTTGCATGAACCAATCCAAGATCAGCCGCTCGAGAGCTGTATACCTCGATTCTGGCCCATGTAAAGCTCGACTCACAAAGTAGATGGGATGTTGCTGTCATTCCATCTCCTTGACCAACACTACACTAATTGTTAAAGGTGAGGCAAAAATATATAGGTATAAAGTTTCACCTTTCTCGGGCCTCATTAGAGTTGGCAGTACCCATAAATTCTCTTTGAACTACTTGAATGTCTTTTTTGCAACTTTCCGTCCACTCAAATTTCTTTGCCCTTTGACGCACATTAAAAAAGGCAAGTGTTTTTTTGCTCCCTTGGAGAGGAATCGACTTAAAGCTACCAAGGATCCCGTAAGCTTTTGAATATTTTTCAGCATCTGTGGACTCTTCGTTCTCATCAAAGCCTTGACATTTTCTGAATTGACATCAATACCTCTCTCGAAGACCATGAATCCAAGAAATTTTCCACCTGCCATACCAATAACACACTTAGCTGGATTTAACTTTAAGTTTGCCCCTCGAAGCACATTAAAAGTTTCCTCAAAATCCACCAGAAACTCATCGTGACTCCTACCCTTTACAACCATATCATCAACATATATCTCCATATTTCTTCCAATATTTTTTTCAAACAAGTTATCCTC
This sequence comes from Rubia balearica, assembly GCA_032355405.1. Taxonomy (NCBI): domain Eukaryota; kingdom Viridiplantae; phylum Streptophyta; class Magnoliopsida; order Gentianales; family Rubiaceae; genus Rubia; species Rubia balearica. The sequence continues at coordinate 1,692 of JAULKJ010300778.1, read as the reverse complement.
TAACAACTGATAAGTAGCACCAACATTCTTAAGCCCAAATTCCATCATTTTATAATGGTAACTGCCTATATCAATAATAAACGATGTCTTATCCTTGTCTCCTTCCTCTATTAATATCTGATGGTACCATTTGTGAGCATCAAAGAAAGCTAAAACCTGGTATCCGATGACAACTTTCACCTACTTATCGATTGGTGGCAAGGGATAACTATCATTGGGGACACATCTATTCAGGTCAGTAAAATCGATGCACATTTGCCAAGCCCCATCCTATTTTGGCACCATAACTGGATTGGCTAACCATTACGGATAAAGCACCTCATCGATGACATCTGCTTTAGCAATTTCTTGACCTCTTCCTTAATAGCTTCAACCCTTTCAGGGTTAAATATTCTTCTCTTCTACTTAACTGGCTTAATAGATGAATCAATATTCAATCTGTGAACTGCCAAGCTCAAGGGTACTCATGTGAGGTCAGAAGTTCTCCAATAGAAATCGTCACCATATTCTTTCAATAACTGGCTCACTCTTTCTTCAATGACCTCAGGCATCAACCTTTCTACTGCCACTATCTAGAGATCTTGAATAGGCATTTGTACAGTATCTACTGGCCCAACCTCTCCATGCATCGAAACCACATTTCTCTTCTTCCTTGCTTCTTTCATCTCCGTAAGATTACAACTTCTAGCCACAGTTTGATCCCCTCGAATGAAAGTTATCCCTATATCGGTTTGAAACTTCATCATCAGATGATAGGGATATCACACTGCTCAAGCTTGGTACATACATAGTCTTCCAAGGATCACGTTATAAGGAAAGTACGCATCGATAATTGCAAAGTTGAAGTCTATCGTTACTCCCCTGTCACAATCAGACATTCGAACTAACAAAGTGATTTCCTCCAAAGGAAACACGGGGTTCATCATGAAACCAGATAAGGGAGAGGCCGTCTTTCTCAAATTACCACGCCATATATCTAACTGATCAAAGCAATCAGCGAACATCACCTCCACTCCATTTCCATCACCAACAAAAACCATCTTTATTAAGTAATTCCCAATCATAGCTGAGAAAACCATGGGAATCTGCAGGTGGGGCTTGATCTGAAACTGCATTGGCCTCTTAGAATGTTGCTGTCTCACCTAACCAAAACCTTTTATCGCGTGGCTCTCCTGTAGGATTTTTTTGTGCTTCAACCTTCATGGCTGTATTCGATGACCTTTCACAATCAATGCAGGAGATCTACCCATAGTTACTGGAAATATGGGTGTATATTTCTCAAAGTTATTGATTCTTTCCCTCAATAATCGTTACTCTTTCTTGGTTTCTCCGTCAAACTTTCCCTCTTCTTTTTGCTGGCTTCCTCTACTCTCGAATATTGCTCCACTACTTGGGATTTTTTGCAAGGTTCAAGGAGTATTTGTACTCAACTTATTGTATGTCTCCTAACCCTGCATTCCCAACAAATATCCTTGAATTACCTCATTCAGTGTAGTTTCTATTAACCCCAAGCTTTCATCCACATAGCCTTGATTAAAGGTTTTCGTACTCCCTCTCAATTTCTTCTTGGTCTAGTATAGCTTCAATAAAGTCTTAGTGAACTTCTTCTTCTGAGCATATTGACTCAACAGAGCCCCGCTAAAGTCTTGATAGGAGTGCAAGGAACCCCTTGGTTACTTATTGAACCATTCC
>JAULKJ010300748.1:0-11591 GCA_032355405.1 Rubia balearica | reverse complement strand
CGGGGAAAATTTCTTCTCAACCAGATTTTAATACTCGAAAAAATGCAAGTGCTATCACTTTGAGAATTAGTAAGGAGGTTAGCATTTCCTGGAAGGATGAAATCGTTGAAAATGAACCTGCCGTGGTTGAAGTGTTTGAGAAGGAAGTGGAGGAAGAGGCCGAGAAAGTGACCAATGACAAAGTGAGGAAAGAAAAGGAGAAGGAAGAGGAGATCACCATTGAAAAATTAACATCCATTCCTGAGCCTTCATCCCTCTTCACAAAAAAGGCAAAGATTGTGGAGATCCCTCCATACGTACCGGAACCACCATTTCCGGAGGCTTTGAAGGAAAAACGGAGGAAGAGAGACAACAAGGATATCTACGAAGTCTTTCATAGACGTGAGGTAAATATTTCCCTTTTGAATACCATTGAAAAAATTCCTAGTTATGCTAAATTTCTTAAGAAATTTTCTTTTGTGAATAGAAAGCAAAGAGCCAAAAATAAGAAATGAGAATGTCTCCGCTTTGTCTCAAAGAGAGTTACCTCTTAAATGTAGCAATCCTGGCATGTTCATCATCCCTTGCATAATAGGAAACACACACTTTGAAAGAGCAAGGCTTGACCTAGGTGCATCCATAAATGTGATTCCTTACTCTTTGTATGAAAGCCTCAATTTGGTTACTTTGCATAAAACTGGGGTGGTTATCCAATTAGCTTATCATTCTAGTGCATACCCTAAAGGTATTATCGAGGATGTGTTGGTTAAGGTGGATTCCGTAATATTCCTCTCGGATTTCTACGTCCTTGATATGGAGCATGATAAACATGCCGCTCCGATTTTGTTGGGGAGGCCATTTTGAAAACTTATAGGACAATGACTAATGTGCATAATTCTACTCTCACCATGGAATTCGATAGAATTAAAATAGAGTTTAACATAGACAACTCTATGAAGTATCCTAATGAAGAATATTCTTTCCATGCTTTAAATGTTGTTGATGATGTTGTGCAAGAAGTTTTTAAAGTAAGTGGGGATGATTCCTTGTGAGTTTCTTTAGAATGGGAAAGTCAATATGCCGCTCCGATTTTGTTGGGGAGGCCATTTTGAAAACTTATAGGACAATGATTAATGTGCATAATGCTACACTCACCATGGAATTCAATAGAATTAAAATAGAGTTTAACATAGACGACTCTATGAAGTATCCTAATGAAGAATATTCTTTCCATACTTTAGATGTTGTTGATGATGTTGTGCAAGAAGTTTTAAAGTAAGCAGTGATGATTCCTAGTTAGTTGATTTACAATGTGAAAGTCAAGATCCGCTCCGATTTTGTTGGGGAGGCCATTTTGAAAACTTATAGGACAATGATTAATATGCATAATGCTACCCTCACCATGGAATTTGATAGAATTAAAATAGATTTTAACATAGATGACTCTATGAAGTATCCTAATGAAGAATATTCTTTCCATGTTTTAGATGTTGTTGATGATGTTGTGCAAGAAGTTTTTAAAGTAAGTGGTGATGATTCCTTGTTAGTTGCTTTAGAATGTTAAATTCAAGATGTCTCTCCGATTTTGTTGGGGAGGCCATTTTGAAAACATATAGGACAATGATTAATGTACATAATGCTACCATCACCATGGACTTCGATAGAATTAAAATAGAGTTTAACATAGACGACTCTATGAAGTATCCTAATGAAGAATATTCTTTCCATGCTTTAGATGTTGTTGATGATGTTGTGCAAGAATTTTTTAAAGTAAGTGGTGATGATTCCTTGTTAGTTTCTTTAGAATATGAAAGTTGAGATGCATACAATGTGTATTCTATGGGCACTAACTTTAAGGAAAGCTTTGAGGACTTGAATGAGCTTCAAAAGATGTGTTCGAACCCTCCTCATTGGTGAAAGCCCCGGTAATTGAACTTAAACCATTTTCGAGTGAACACATGTATGCATTTCTTGTGGAAGGAGAAACACTCCAAGTTATCATTTCAAGTAAGCTCAATCAAGAGCAAGCGGAAAAGTTGATGGTGGTACTGCGGGAAAACAAGGAAGCAAGTGGATGGACTATTTCCGACATCAAGGGCATAAGTCCATCCACTTGCATGTACCGAATCTTGTTAGAAGATGATGAAAAATCTGTGCGACAACCCCTACGACGTTTAAATCCACCTATAATGGAGGTGGTGAAGGAGGAGATCCTCAAATTGTTTCAAGCGGGGATGATTTATCCGATCTCGGATAGTAAATGAGTGAGCCCAACTCAAGTGGTGCCAAATAAGAGTGGAGTGACGGTAGTTGAGAATGAGAAAGGAAAAATGGTGCCCACTCGTGTCCAAAATGGGTGGCGAGTTTGCATTGACTACCGGAGGCTAAATGCGGTAACTCAGAAAGATCACTTCCCGTTACCATTCATTGATCAAATGTGTGAGAGGCTCACGAGTCATCCATATTATCGCGATTCCCCACTATTTTCTAAAGGTGTATGGTAAGTATTTTCTCGGAATTTGTTGAAAATTTTGTTGAAATATTCATGGATGATTTCACCGTTCATGGTAATTATTTTGACAATTGTCTTAGGCCACATTTTCTCCTCTAAGTATATTGAGGTAGACAGGGAAAAGATAGAAAGAATTCAAACTTTTCCTTATCACACTAATGTGCGCTCTTTTCTTGGTCATGCAGGATTTTATCGCCGATTCATCACGGATTTCTCCAAGATTGCATCTTTTTTATGCAAGTTATTGCAAAAGGAGGTGGAATTTGGGTGGATGAGGGTTGTAAAGGATCTTTCAATTTATTGAAAGAAAGGTTAGTTTTAGCCCCTATTATTCGACCCCCAATTGGTCCATGCCCTTTGAGATCATGTGCGATGCAAGTGATTACGTAGTCGTTGTGCTTGGTCAAAGAGTGGGGTTAGCACTTCACACCATCCACTATGCATCCATGAATCTTAACGAGGCCTTCAAGAACAACTCCACCACGGAAAAAGAATTGCTAGTGGTTGTATTCTCTTTAGAAAAGTTTTGATCTTATTGGTTTGGTACCAAAGTTATTGTGTACACTGACCATGCAGCACTTCGTCACTTGATGATGAAGAAATAGGCCAAGTCGATATTGATTAGATGAATTTTTGTTTTGAGCGAGTTTGACTTGGAGGTCTGAGACAAGAAGGGTACGGAGAACCTTGTAGCCTATCATTTGAGCCGATTGGTTCCATACCAAAAATTTGAGGTAATGTCACCAATGACGGAACATATATGGGAGGAGTTCCCCGATGAATAATTGTTCACTATCGGGAACCTCCAACCTTGGTATGTCGATATTGTGAATTTTCTTTTCTCCGGTAAATTTCCTCCCCATTTTACAATGGCTCAAAAAGATAAGCTATGAAGTGGTGCAAAGTATTATGTATGGGATGATCCCTTTTTTTTGGAAATAATGTGTTGATCAAGTTGTTAGGAGATGTATCCCCGATAATGAAGTTCATTCAATTCTTTCTTTTTATTATTCGTATGCATGTGGCGGTCATTTTGGAGCAAAGAGGACCACTAGGAAAGTCTTAGAAAATGGTTTTTATTGGTCTACATTGAATAAACATGCATACACTTTTTTCAAAGCTTGTGATGAGTATCAAAGAGTAGGAAATATTTCCTCTAGGAATGAGATGGATCAAAGGCCTATATTGTACTGTGAAATCTTTGATGTTTAGGGCATTGACTTTAGGGGATCTTTCCTTGACTCTTTTGGCTTTACATGTATTCCTCTTGCCTTTGATTATATGTCAAAGTGGGTTGAAACAAAACCTAGTAGGACTGATGATTCTAAAGTGGTTGCTGATTTCTTGAAAGTTAACATCTTCTCTAGGTTCGGGGCCTCTCGAGCCCTGATTAGTGACCTTGGAACCCATTTTTGCAATCATACAATAGAGGAAATTTTGAATAAGTATGGCGCCACACATAAACCACCACCTATCATCCTTAAACCAATGGCCATGCCGAAGTTTTCAATAGGGGAATCAAGTCCATTCTCCAAAAAAATGGTTAACCTTAACTGAAGGATTGGAGTTCTCGGTTGAATGATGTCTTGTGGGTATATAGGACGGTGTATAAGACACCGATCGCTGTGTCACCATATCGGTATGTTACCATATCGGTTTTAGTATGAATTCTAGTAGCTAAACTTAGTCTTTGGAGCAATTGATTAAGGCTTCCAAGCCCATGTCTTGAGAACTATATGTGAGCTATTTATTGCTTTCCTATTGTGTATTTATTGTTCTTTGAATTTGGTTGTTGAATACATTAATGGTGTTGGAAGTTTGAGTATATGAAATGCTCGTATGATTTCTTATTAGTGTTGGGAGAAAGTAGCAAATTTTCCGCTCTTTTTATGTGGAATCCAAGAGAACGAGTTAGAGCTTCTAATATGGTTGATGATTTGATAAATTCTAGATGAATGTGATAATGTATAATTCTTTGTCATGTTTGTTTTGTGTATCAAATAGGAGAATTTTATGAACGTTGAACGTTCTTGACTAATCTTGTGTAAATGCATGAATTGGTTCAATCCTTAGACACGGTGTATTGTTTATAAGTGTTACCAAGTTTGTTGATTCTTCGTACGTAATGCCATTAATGGATACTTTTAGGCGTTCATCGACTAAAGGAGTCAATAGTGAGGTTTAGCCACAGACATCGAATTCATTCCGTTAAACTATTATCAAAGAAGGATAGAAGATTTGTCTTCACAACAAGTAGTTAAATATTGAATATGTTGTATGTTCAAGGATACATAAGAGGTTTGGAAGTGGAAATCAATTGTGCCCAAGGTCCCGTAACTTGTGTTTAATATCTTCTTAGTCGTTTGTTGCATATTTAGTAGATTTACATTGCTTGCTAGTTAACCTGTCTTTAAATTCATAACTTAGAAAAACCAACCAAAAAACCCCCCTCTTTACAAGTTTTATAAATATGAATATCTCCATATCTAGTGTAGTATTCACCTTTATATGTGGAATCTCTAAGGAAAATCCCTCTTCTTTGTGGACAACCCTGATTTTCCACTCTCTACTTAATTGTATTTAGTAAGTATTTAGGGCTATAAATTGTAATTTTGAGAGGTATGGCAACGACCTCCCACTCTTCTTGCTGACAGGTGTGCTACCATGTCTCGAGGGATGTACTAAAAGTAGAACAAAAGTAATTAACAACTACGAAATGAGTAACAAAATGTTAAAGGGTAAAAAATTTAAAACTAAATGTGTCTAATAGAATTACCAATGTAGGAATAGCACCAAAGTGTTCCCGCGACATGATGCAAAGGAAACTAGGATTGTTGGAGTGGATCTCGTTATCCTCTTTGATACCGAGAGGATCTTCCTAGCTACTAGATCTCTTAGTTTTGTTCGCCATTTTTTCGATAAAGTTACTGTAACTAAATCGGAAAATCAATTAGCTAAAATAATTAGACTAAACATACATGTCAGCATGGATTTCATAAGGAAAAATCTGAAAGTACAAGGGGAAACCAATAAGAGTGGTTGATATGGATCATTCATCGGCTAAGCCGATATCGAAACCGAAGCTAAAGCAATATTGATTGACAGATACAAATGCAGAATGACACTTGATACCGATATAAGCTCTATATCAATGCATTGAGGAGAAAACAATTTTTCAACGAAAAAAAAACTAGTAAATTTATTCAATAAACATTAAAACTATGGAAAGAGTGAATTGTAACCCACTAATTATAAATTGACAACCAAAACCTACTAGAACATGCAAAACCAACATGTGGGTAACACAAAATTAACATAGGTCTACCCAAAAAAAATGCTATGAATAATAATAGCCTTTTAATTATGTGAAGATCTAATAGAAAACATTACAAGGAATTAGAAGAAAAACACATACCTTAAGCAGTTAGATCTTGAAAGATTAGGGTTTTTGGCAGGAAAGAATGGTGGGAAGCTACAAAATTTGAAAATTTTAGCTGAAAACGTTATAGAGGTGTTGTCAAAAATGACGTTGTTCATGACAACTTAGTAAAATCCATCATGATCAACAAATGTCGGCAATGTATCGCTTCAACCGATACCAAGGATGAAATGTGACCGACATCGGTTAAACCTAGAAATGGACCAAAGAACAATTGGCCCACAAAACTAGAAAACAATATCAATCAGCCTATAATTTCAATAAAACAATAATGTATCCCTAATCGGTTTGAGATACTCATCCACAATGATTAAAAACATTTTGGTTGTGTATAATTAAAAAGTGCATGTACAGCTAGTACATGCTTTATCGTTGAACTTTGACTTGTATAACTTTAGTTAATAGTTCTTAAACACACAGATGAACAATATATGCTTGACTGGTGACGTTTAATAGTGAAACCAAAGTTATATGTACAGATAAGCTGGTACATGCTTGACCGTTGACCTTTGACCTTTTCATTTCGAAGTGTAGTTCTAAGTATTTATATTGACATTTGACCGGGATATGGTTGACCACTAATGAGTGGAAGTCAAATCCTTGTAGTAGGTCAACATATACAGATTTGACCGGTGTATATAAGTCTGACCTTTGACATTTTAAAGTGAAACCCTAGTTATAAGTCCTTCTACATATATAGATGTCTAGTTAGTGGTTTACACCTGACAAATAATCAAACCATATGTTTTACCTATCGGATATTGACATTCAACTACTACCGGTGGAATAAGCCGGTATTGGATTCACATATATATGCATTCAATGAGAAATTATTACCTTGAGGCAACATCAGTTCTATATCATCTATTCATCGGCTTAGGCCAATGAGATAAAGTTGACATATAGTCGAAATTGGTTGTAGAACTAGTAGACGATGTCGGCTAAGTCTCGGTTAAAGGTCGAAATTCTTTAATAACACATAACAAGTATCGGTAATGAATATTTTACTTTCAACTACCAATAAACAATTTTGACTATGTATCGCTATATGTCGGATTAAGTCATTTCGATGAAACCGATCTGTAGGCGACATCGATCATTGTACAAAGTTTAAAATATTAACTACCCGATGAATAAGAGACATCGATTCTAGTATTCCTATATATAGTTAGAACCGATATGTAGGCGGCATTAATTGTTTACATAATTTTATATCTTCACTAACTGATGCATAAGCGACACCTAAGTGTTCCTGTAAATAAAAACAATGCAAATGATATTTCATTTTTATCGAACCCTAATCAAACTTCGAAGGAGAAATCTTCTAGCCTCACCCACATTTTGATAACCATTGAGTTCAACCTTTTCAGCAAGCATTCCAAATAAAACCCACATCTAAACCCTATCCCGGTGAACCTGGAGCGTCATTGCTACTCGTCAACAAGTCTCCAGCTGGTTCATCAACAGGTTAGCGATTTATGTCGCTCCTAGTCTAACATATCGCTGACTTCAACCTTGAAGTGGAATACAAAGCGCCGGGATGCGACCCTAGACGACTTTAACTTCAACATCTACTTCGCTAACGACCTAGTCGGCATCGGTTCTTCCCTCCGAAACCAGGTACTTTAATTTTTCATTTCTATTTTTAGCTGATTATCATTCTGATTGAGATTGTGATTGTGCAATTAGGGTTTAGAATTTGTGATTTAGGGTTTAAATATTTGTGATTTAGGGTTTACGTAATGTGATTTGGGTTACCGATTGTGATTTAGGATTTAGCACTGATTGTGATTTAGGGTTTACCGATTGTGATTTAGGGTTTACCGATTGTGGTTTAGGCTTTACATTTTTGGCTTGTGATTTAAGGACTGTTATTTAGGGTTTAGGGTTTTGGATAATGATTTAAGGATTGTGATTTAGAATTATGATTTAGGGTTTAGGGTTTTGGTTTGTTCGTTGATATATGATTGATTTATATATGTTAAATGTTTGAAGTGTTAAATGTTTAATGTCAATAGAGACAATGGCATATTTGGTACCCACTTCTAGGCAAAATTACAGGTTTCATTTCTCTTTTTGCAAATTGTTCCGAAAACGTTCCAAAATTATTATGAAATATTCCCAATGTATTCCCACACACTATTAGCTGGATTAAGTGAGTCAACATAATGTCAACCTTTCTAATGATGATAGTGTTGCTATTTGGAAACAGGAAACATGGAAACCAAGGACGATAGAAGAAACAATGAGTACGGTCGGATTGATGGTGTTTGGAACACGGTACAGAACGCAATGGAGAAAAAATTGGAAAAAGAAAAAATATAAAAGTTAATTTATGCTAAAAAGTTGTAAAATTTTAATTTTAAAAATCTCGGTAACTATTGATGTGTCTGTTAACTTAATTAAAATGTGTTGTGTTGAATAAAGGAACTAATTGTGAACGTTTCCTAATAATTTGAAACCTTTTAGAAACATGGTGAAAAAGAGGAACGGAACCTATAATTTTGCCCAAAAGTGGACACCTAAATTGTCATTTTCTCAATGTCAATATGTATGTTCATGATTTGTGTGATTTTGTTTGAATTTTCAAATGTTGTTGATTGTGTATTTTTGAACAATTGTGCATTGAAATATAGTTCTTGAATTCAAATTGAATTCTATGATCAAATATTTTATGTTAATCATGTGATGAAAATTCCCCAAGGCCCGTTATTACTATCTTTATCTCACTATCTTGGTTTTTTAATTGTAGTTGTTAGTTTAACCCTTTACAAACAACCACCCCCATGTTTTCTACTCCTGACACACTCAGGGTGATGCCTGATTGTTAATTTTGTAAAAATTTCATTTAAACCCCTAATTCAGTGTGGATGACATTTTAGCTTACAACTATCTACTTTATTGTAGTTAGAAGTGAGTAAAGGAGCCACATATAAATATCATCTTTTATCGTAGTCTACTAGTGTTTAATGATATCTTGCGGAGCCCGTCACCATTTTCTCCCGTGCCGAGCACTGAAGGTGAACACTTGGTTGCACTCGTCATCGCCAAGCTTCTTTCTCTTGGACAAATAGTATAATGATCGAAGAAGCTCATAGCTAGGCTCGATACCAAGTCATTCGCACTTGGTCAAGGAGGCTATTATCAGCATATGACAACATTTGGGTGGAATTGAGCTGGGTACACATCGAACTCCTTGAGCAACTTCAAAAATAGAAGAGGAATGAGAAAGCATAACCAAAATTGAATTTTCCATCTATAGATAGACTTTCCTAGTGGAAGACGATTAGGCGCCACCTTATCTTTGAGCGTCGCCAAATCGACGTTGTGCCGCACTTAGAATGGTAAACTCTTGATAAAATTCTCAATGTCCTGCATCATCCAATAGGGCTCTCGAGGTGCCACCTCGCCCTCCACCTCGATCTCAGCCCTGTAAAACAGGTTTTCACACTTGTCATAGTGAATGACTTGGTCGTCCAGAATGACCTCCTTCTTCACTAAAAACTTTTGACGCCAACCTGGTCTTAGAAGGTTTGTACCACCTGAAACATGTTTTGGGTTCTTCTTCTTATCTTCCTTTCCATGAACCCCTTTGAAGTTTCACCTGGAGCTTATGATATCAGGTCCTCAGGGCCAGCAAAGGAAGGCATCAATTGACTCCGTCTCTCCAACTGAATTTTTTCTTTTGATTCTTATTCCCCTTCTTTAAAATCCCTCTCTTCCAAGTAATAAAAAACATCCTCAAAATTAACCCCACCACCATGGGTGGCCGAGAGATTTCTTGAAGAATTATTATCATCCCTTGACGGTGATGGTATTTTTATTTTGGTAAGAATAAAAGAAACAAGAAAGGGAGGAAGAAGGAGAAGAAACTTACTGTTTTTTTTTATAGATAAAAGGCTAGAACAAGATGTGAAATGATCTTGAAGGATTGTTGAAGTTCTTAAAATACATGCAAAGTAAATTGTAACAGGAGAGAGAAAAGGAAGATATGGAAATAATGTGATGGTTTTCAAAATTGTAAGTATTAAAAACCCACCTTGGAACTTAGCGAAGCGTATAAACACGAGGGAATCTTTTCATCTCTCCTCTTCCAACATTTGTCTTGTCACATAAAATCCCCTATAAAAGTAATAAAAGAGCAAAATAAAATCTAGCTAGTTTCTTTTATGTGACAAGACAAATGTTGGAAGATTTTAAAGACTTTGAAGACAATCTTTGAAGATTTAAAGACCTTTTTTTGGGATTTGAAGACTAGAGGGAATTAGAACTAGTCTACCTTTATATTTTGTACTCTATTTATTCTCTTCTTGATCATTAATAATAATTACGGGAAATCATTCTTTCATTAAGCAATGAAGAGTTTATCTCTCGGGACTCCCCAAGAGCTAGCTAGTTCTTGTAGGTCGGTTAAAAGATCAACGGTGCATTTCGTGTTGACGCATTAATTATAAGCATATTTTCGCTGAACGCTCTTTAACAATTTTTTCACACTATCACAATGCATGCTTAAGAAATGTGCATCAGCTACACCGTGCCGTGGGAAACAAATGTGTGCAAGAAAAGTATGAGCAAATGTCTAGTGAACAAATGATCATCTCCTAATATGAGCAAGAAAAGTATCCATGTCAGTCACTGCTGATTGCTTAATAGCCTGGCTTAATTCCACAGCCCTCTTCCTAATCTCATCTCCTTCCGTCGAATCCATCAACTTCTTCGCACTCGTTTCAATCACATGTGCCTTCACCAGTTCCCCTTCGCTCCCCCAATCCCCTACCAATAGGCCAAGTCTCAGAATTCTGGTCATCAGAATAGCGTTTATCGGCTGGTCTGAGTGCATCGGCCAGGCTGCCAACGGGACCCCCAAACCAACACTCTCCATGCACGAATTCCATCCACAATGGCTCATAAATCCACCAGTTGATGAATGTCGCAAAATCTCCAACTGGGGTGCCCAATCCCTCACAACCATTCCCTTTCCTTCCTTCACTACTCTCTCTTCGAACCCATCCGGCAATCCGATTCTCCTGCTTCCTTGTGCGAAAATGTCTCCTCTGTCCGCATCCCTGAGCACCCAGATGAACTTTTGCCCCGAATTCTCCAATCCGATGGCCATCTCCTCAACCTGTTCGTCGCTCAGCGAAGTCGTCGATCCAAAAGAAACAAACAGAACTGAATCAGCCAGTTGTTCATCAAGCCACTTCAAGCATTTGAGCGATTTCTCAGCCCTGGATTTTCCCGGATCATTAATAATCAGTGGATTCAGAGGACCAATTGCCCAGTGCTTCTCCGAGGAGCAATAGTTTTGCTGAGCCAGTGAGTTGACATAGTCACCCTCTATCAACCTACTAGTGTTGTAGAGATTTCCACAGTTAGACTTCCTGGCATTATGTTGAAGCATGATGAAGTCGATCAACTCTCCAGGGGAAAATATCCCTGCACCTTTGACTAAAAGCTCATTTATCCGGGCTCCACCAGGAAGGACCACCGGTTTTCCTGCCTTCTCCCAAAAATGAACATACAAAGAAAAAGCAGAGATGCTATGGAAACAGTAAGATTCAACGCCGGGCAGACAAACAACGTCCTGAACGACATAGAACATGAGGGAGTCGTGTATGACCACCACTCTCCTTGCTGTAGCCGAGAGCTTCTCCATGAGAT
>JAULKJ010300742.1:0-11591 GCA_032355405.1 Rubia balearica | reverse complement strand
TACACAATTTTGAAAATATACACTGTGGGCCAGAATTGTGTTTCCTCACAATCCATTGGTCCAAAATACATGATTTTTGTTATTCTTATTGATGAGACCTCAAATGCATGTATTTTCTGAAGAATTTATCATCTCTTTTGTTATCTTTTTGTTGGATGATTGCTAGATTTAGGTAGGTTTACATCATAAGGGGTTTAGATAACAGTTTTCAATTTTTGTATCTAAATCCTTCATTTTGTAACCTACTTTGAATCTAATGGAATTGTATCCTTGTGAGTGATGTGCTCATCCATTTTTAGCACATTTGAACCTCATATTTGTAATAGAATAAGCTTTTGTGTAAGAATAATGGATGTTTTGTTGATAAGAAAGTTAGAATGATTTCAGAGTTATATCCTAAGCCTCTAGTTTTACGTGTTTAAGAAAGATCTTTCATGGTCATGTTTGTGATAAAGATTAAGAATGAAGATTCATAAGGAAATAAGAATTTAGAAGTGAAGGCCAATAGAATTTAGTAGATGAAAAGTCTGGATTTGAAGAAGGATGGCTGGCCGACCGAGGCGAAGTTGGGCCTGCCGGCCGGAGCGACGACCGACTGGCTAGGTGAAGAAGACCGGGCGCATTCCCCGGGAGCTCAACCGGAGCCCAAAACCATGACAAAACTGGCTTTCATAGTGAAAATCATGCAGGCAACACGTCACCGCTCGCGCCTGTACGCTTGACCGTGCTAGCCAGCGCCCAGGTCTCCATGCTAGGGATCCAAACTGTGCGTGGTTCCTACCGAGATGACACGACCTCCGTGCCAGCTCCACCCGACGTATCTTGCACTCGCGCGTATCCAGCATTCCCAATTTCTATGTTTACCATTCTTCTCACCAACTTGTGGACTATAAATACCCCTTATCTTATCTTCATTCCACAACGTCTCTTAGCTGAAAATACACCTCCAAAAACCCTAGATCTTCATTTTCTCTTCTTTTTTTCTTCTTTGTTTTCTTATTTTTTTCTTTCTTTTCTTAGTTTTTGTTGGTTAGTTATGTGTTTTAGTAATCTAGGGTATTAAACTCCTTGGGAGCAATTGGTTGAAGCTTCCAAACTTATGTAGTAAGAACCTCTATTTCATTCTTCCTTGCAGCATTTGTTATTTAGCATTTATTGTGTTCTTGATGTGAATGTTTACTTCATTTATGCTATGGGTTTTTTTAGAATATTAAATGTTTGTATGATTAAGTGTTAGGGAGGTTAGAGATGTGCACAATTTCTTAGCTCTTTGACATGAAAATCCAAGAACATGAAATTAGAATTTCTTATTGGGTGAATGATGTTTAATCTTGTAAGATGAGTATGTTAATATTTTTTGTTATCATATTTGTCCTAAGGTAGCAATGAAAGATTGAATATTGAATGTTGTTTGTTTTAGGTTAAGTCTAATTTGTTTGGTTAAATGACTACGCATTTGGTTTAATGCTTGTAGCTGTTATCAAATCTATGGTTCTTAGTGTAAATTTCATTGATGAAATACCTTTAGGAGTTGTTTATCTAAAGTGATTTTTGATGAGGTTTGCAAATGGTAGTTGAACGTCTTTGTGAATTACTATTAAGAAGAAATGAATGTTGATCTTTGAAACACAAGTGACAGCATTCCCCATAGGTAATGAATGTGATAGGATTAGTGAATAGTTCTATGATCTATAAGAGGTTTAGAAGCAGATATCCATTGGCCCCAAGGCTTTGTCTTTTGTAGTTTTTACACCTTTTTAGTAGTTTGTTGCATGATTAACATAGTTACTTGACTTTGCTAGTCTTGTTATTTTTACTTTCATAACTTAGAAACCAACCAAACCAATCCCCCCTTTTAATTGCTTTTATATCTATGTATATATAACTAGGCCTATATTTACCATTGTATGTTTAAACGCTTGGAAATATCCCTCTTCTCTGTGGACAACCCCGACTTGTCAAACTATCTATTTAGTTGTATTTAGTGAGCAATAGGGCTTATAAATTAAATCATTGAGAGGTACGGCGATGACCTCCCAACAATGGTTACCATAATTCCCCATAACCAGACCACGATCCAATGATGGGAACATGATAATCGAACCATGCTTAAGCCATGGTATCCCCATAAATAAAGAGAAGAAATACATGCAAATGGTAAGTGAGAACTATTGCAGATATGCGTATATGATAACACTATACTAACTTGAGCGTTCGAGCTCCCTTCCTGGGGACATTTGTAAGTAGTCGAAGAGTCATGAACTTGTCGTGAGCTAATTCCTAACACTGTCATTATTCGAAAGGAGTCATCCACATTAGTGGGCCCGATGTGGAGAGCATTTTTTTACTTTTGATAGTTCTTAGGAAAATCTAGAGTCCATGCTGAAACTGCCACATATATAGCAGACACCTAAGGAGCACATGTAATTCTTGGATACTAGCTTGAACAGGCAAAGTATGCTTGCATATTACAAGTTTTTCCTACTAAGGATGACTTGTAGTAAACGTACTTTCACGTGTTACAAAATATTCATGTTAAAAAATATAGCTTGTGCAAAATAGAGTAAAGGAAAAGAACATATACAGGCCTAGGAAAATATAAGTCATACAGCCACAAGCAACAAATAAGGACTGGATTAGTAAGCCTAAAGACACTTCCCCCAATCCAACGAAAACATAGAGTAGTGAAACCAACTAAATAATTAGACAATAATATAAAAAATAACTAACTACATGATATCCTTAGAAACATGTAAGAGGTCAATAGGATACATCGTTAGGGATAACTTAATGATGCTTTATTAGTTAGAGGGCCACGATTCATAGTACCCGCTTCAAGCCCCCAACTAGGACTACTCGACATTCCAATAAAGTTCACATTGTCACCCTAAAAAATTTCAGTAAGAAAGGGACATTTCGGCTACAACCGGTAAAGACTTACTACTCGTCCCTTTTCAGAAAAAAAAATGCAACCAAAATTATTAAAAATGAAGCGCACGTAGCGTTATTCGAACATAATGCCCATAAAATAAATAATAACATAATTTTATGAACAATAGTAATATTTTATAAGATCAAGATCTTAGATTAATATAAAAACTAAGGATTACAACAAATTCCCTACTAAAGCCTAAGAAGATCCCTTTAAAAAGATTACAACCAACTATCGGAGAACCTATACATAAAAACTATTACTATGTAACTCCCCAACAGTTATTGCCAAAAATATTTAATGACCCCATGAAGATGAATCCTCCTAGAAATATTTCTCAACAACAATCTCAAAATATTAAGTTACGAAGAGGTCGTTGGAGATCACCATGCTTATTAAGTGAGGTAGGAGTGACCTGCACCCCGGGGTCATTTTAATTCACCTGTGGGGGAAAAGTATCTAGAGTCTGTCTCGTGCGAGACCCCGTCTCATGGTGAGGCTAAGGACTAGAGAGAAAATATCAAAATGGCGAATCAAATTTGGGAGAAAATTTACAAATAATTTGGACTCAGGGTCTATAATGAAAAGCGCAAAAGAAAAGAGGGACCAAAAAGAAGAAAAAAACAAAGAAACCCAACCTAGCCCAAAGATGCAATACGTATCCCCTTCTGAAACACGGTTTCACCGAATCTCTTCAACCAAAATAGATTGAACATCACTTTTTGAAACAAAAACTTCCCAACAAAACCAAATCCTCCAACTGTTGTTCATGATCAAAATTCAACCACAACGAATTTGAAGAAAACATCAATTGACATCAACAAAGCATCAATCAAGTAATCTACAACTACAATAAGGTATAAATTCAACATCAATCATCTTAAATCTATGAATCAACTCAATTTTGAAATTTTCATATTCAAAACTCAAATTGTAACTAAAGAAAGAGATTAGAAGACCGACAATCAATAGGAATGCATACAAACGGAGCAACAACAGAGTCAAAAGGCAACAATTTGAATCAAATTAAAAATATGAAAAAATTGTACCTGTTTCATAAGGTATTCTGTGGATCTTTCAATAATTTATTTAGAGCTTTCAATTTAATGATTTGAAATCGAACGAGCGGCAACCTATGTTTGAAAAGGAAAGTTTGTATGGCTGATTTTCCATAAATGTTGCTAATTTGTGTTTGAATGGAGCAACATCTAGTCAACTTGCTGAGAGTTTAATTTAAAACACTTAAGCGCTCATATGTTGAAATTTATATTTTTAGCCGTTATTTTGAAGTTTTAAACAATGCAGTTGAGCCTATTTCGAATAATGAAAAAAATGTATGAAGCTGAGAATCAAATTTATAACATGTGGTGTTCATGACATTCAGTATGATTTAACTATGTAGCATGATGGTAAAAATTGATTGAGCATAAACACATTTACAATTTGCAGCAACATAATGTGATGTTACTCCTTTACTGTTTGATGTTACAACTACATAACATGATGTTTTAACTATACAATCTTATGCTGGAATTAACTGAGCATGTTTACACGAATATTCAGAAACAACGCAAGGAATCACCAATAAAGACAGCTCCCAAAGTTCTCAAACCACCAAAAAAACAAAAACAAAAAGAGCAAAGCATGCAACTAGGAAATATAAATTTGAAAGAAACAAACTATTGAGAAGGGAATTTGGTTCCAAAACACCAAATGCGCAGTTAATCTAAGGCCAACTTGCTCGAACATTATCATTATTTGCTCTCATATTGTGATGTTACACTATTAGACTGTGATGATTCATTTTGTGTGTTTAATTTTTTACAAATATGTAATGATCAGGATGTTGATTTAAACCGGACGTCCATATGCTAACACTTACACATTGCACTATTGTTGAACTTGAATTAACTTCTTTAAAGTACCACTTTTTCCCACAGATGTTATTTTTTAAATGATGATTGAAAGATATAAGTTGATTCGTATAACTTTATTTACATCAAGGAATAAGTAATTCTAATAAATTTTAATCAAGACACAAAACATCAATCACTTATAACTCAACATCAAATAAAATTTTAAAAATCATCTTTGAATACACTTAAAAGTGCCAACTTTCCCCCAATAAAGCTCAACATTTGAACAAAACTTTCAAAGCATGAAACATTAGCCCTTGTAAATGGAACATCACATGCATTATAAAAACGATCATACTTAAAAATTTCTACATTTGCTTGTGAAAAATGCTGGGCACCACAAGTGTGAAAATTTTAAAAATCTTTCATCACGACATGTTCAACATCCCTAACACATCCTTAACACGAAAACTTAAACACCATATTTTACCTGATTAAATCACCAAAATACTTAATCATCCAGTGTGCTAACACTAACAAATCATTCAAAAAATAAAGAAACATCAAAGTCAAATAATATTTGTTCATAAATCAAATCCTATTTCTTCCGAGACTTATTTCCCTTCCCAGTTTCCTTCTTATAATTAGACACATCATTTCCCTTGTCGTGCACTGGTGCCTTTGAAGATGATTGCTCTCCTATTCCTGAAACAAAAAATGGAACACGACTCTGTCAAGACATTATTAATGATATCATCAATAGCGTCATACAACTCCATATTATCAAATAAATAATGTGAATGGTTAGGAGTTGATTAAGCATTAGTAGTTTCTATATCTTTCACAACACCTTTGTCACACTCAGAAACAAATGCCTCGTCACAATCTCGACATTCGGCCTGAACCTATGAGCAGTATGACTTGCAAGCTACAAACAGGAAACTTTGAAAATCAGAAAAAAAATCAACAAGGAAAAAATAGTAAAACATCACGAGCAGTTTAATAAACATTAACATCCAAAAATGAAACGTCAAAATAACACAAATAACACCATTGATAGCTAAAACGTACAAAAATCACATACTATATATAAAACACCAATCACATAAACTGAAATATTAAATTAAGTTATTAAATTATCAAAACAGCGCAATTCACATTACTTGCAAAATTAAAACATATGCAAACCACAAACAAAATTGCAAGCATCAACCACTGAAATCAAGAAGTCAAAGGAAATGATTTCTTAGTCATAAGAGTTGAATTATAAACAGCCTTGCCCATCTTCCTACACCTGTCAATCAAAGTCTTGGAGTCCCAGTGCTGAATCAAAGGAAAAACAACGCAGGCTGGTTTACCTTGAAACGGAAACCTATACAAGCATTCACTGTCTTGTAAAAACTCGACTTATATCTACCCACTGCCTCGCACAGTGTTTTCAGCACATACCCACACCAATCTAATTTCTTAACTTGCCTAACATCTTCCAATGTCCCTACCCGCTTATAGTCAAAAAATGACCTAGCTATAGAACACAAAAAGTTACAGACAACATACATCACAAAGAGTTTCTTAAACTCATTACCACCCTCACCTAAAGTCATCATCTTATTAACCATCCTATTACAGTGAATGCTAATCATAGCCAAACTCAGTCTTCCACTGGTCCCTCAACTCGATATCCTTATTTTCACCCTTACCGGAATTACTAACCTCAACCACTTCCTCATCACTAATAGGCAATCCTAAAACATCATGTACATCATCACAAGTAATAATGTAACTATCAGAACCAACTATTTGAACACAGCTAACGAGATTAAAGTTAGACAAATGGTAAGGAATAATCTTTTTGGGAAGAAGTATAAAATTAATCATTAATAAACCACTAAACCCAATCTCCTGCACAGATTTCACCTGTTTTGCAGTCAAATGCAATTCAACATCTCCATCTTCCCAGGGATACATTTGGTACTGAAGCCCTTCTCAAAACTGGGAAAAAATGAAACATCATAAACATCACATGCAAAAATGGAAACATCGATGTCTGGCAATAAAACATCACAACTACATATCAGTAACAACAATAAAAAAACACACTATTTTAAAAAATCAATGCACCTTAGGTCATCATCATCTTTTTCATCAACATTATCACCAACAACTGCTTTCCTTTTATCATTTCTCTTCACATTGACCTTTACCTTTCTAGTCGAGCAAACCCATCTCTTGACTACCTCCTCTTCGAATTCTGATTTAGTACCAGAACCACTGACATCCTCATCTTCATCGGAAGCTTTGGAAACTTCATCTCCTCTCTCGAAATATTCAAACTCAGATTCCTCTTCATCAGTTTCTTCATCTTCTTCATTTTCTACATCGCTTCCATATTTTTCATTGCAACTATCCAAATCCCTAGCGATCCCAAGTTCAACGTCATTATACTCCACAACATACTCATCATTATTAGTTTGAAATTTTGGGTGTCAGGAATATTACTGAACACCTCATCATCTACAATACATGAAACATCATATCAGAATGTTCACAGATCACATCATAATAACTACATAAAAAAACTATAAAAAGTGAAATCCTAATAGGCATGAAGAACAAAATATACCACCATGATTGATGTTATCCACATCAGCATTGCCAGCAAATTCATTGTCATCAAAAGCAAAATCCAAATTTTTATTAGTAATCATCACCTATAAAGCAAGACAATCTAACCATAATGTTAAAACATGTCATCATAAAATAGTAAATTATGGAAACTACAAATCATAAGAAAATCACAGCACCTTTATTCACATCAAAACTGATCTTGCAAGAATGATCAACTATAAAACATGAAACATCAAATCATAATCTTACAAGATCAAATCATAATATACATGAAATCAGTAACCGAAAAAAATCAAATTGTACACGGAAGCAGAAGCATTATCATCAGCATCCTTCTTGCAAATAGTAGTTCCCTCCTTATCATCAACAACTGAAATCATAAAACATAAAATCGTATAACACAACAAATAAACCTAAATTGCTGAAAGGTTTAATAACAAGAAAATAATAATTTAAAATTGAATAACTTTACCATTGAGACACTCAGCATCATTCGACACACTCTTCACATCTATTTTCATGTTTGAAGCAACTGAAGAAGCTTCACCAGTAGCACCACCATTAAAATCTATTAGCGCATTTTCTAAATTGCATACACTCGGAGCTGCATCTTCACCTTCCTCCGCCAAATCAAGAATTCGTTTGGCAGTCTCCTTCTTTCTCCTCTTTACATAAAAGAGTCCTGAAACCAAACACAAATATGAATCCAAATATGAAACATCAATATCCTACATGTGCTTCAAAGAATAGAAGGAAATAAAACCTGATGTTAAATCAGGATTTGGATCTCCTCTCAAATGTTGTGACTTTCTCACAGCACTGACACCAACGGTATGTACAACTGCAACATTAAATATTATTTTTAAATCATAAAAAATGCAACATCAATTACTTTGGTAAAAGGAAAACATGATAACAAGAAATCGCTAAATATCAACACACATGAAAATATCAATCTAAAATAAAACAAAGCCAATTTAAGGTACTAAAACATCAATAAAACATTCAATAATACTACATGCTTCTGAAAACTGAAAGTTTTAAAACATCAATAGCATCACACTGAAACTAAAAGTCAAACTGGAGTTGTAAAACATCAATAACCTTAAAATCATAGCAAACAACTACATGAATTTTTTCCCTCTAAATCATCGTAAAAACACTCAGCCAAATCACAAGCAACATCACACTTTGAAATTTAGATGTGAACCTAAACAGACACATCACACACAAAATCCATGAAATAGACCTTTAAAAAAATAATCTTAGCATCAGACAAAAATCATATCAAACTAAATAGTAGACATCCTAACCATAAATTTAAAAATCATTTAGTAAAATTTAAACATCAATACACCTGCTCATACAGAAAATGACAAATGAAATACATAAAAAAATGGAAAAATAAAACCTTAAGGAAGAAAGACTGAAGATCTTAACACCACGAAAAATCAAGGAACATCACACTAGAAAGATACAATAGATAATTGATCAACATGAACACAGTATAAGTGAAACATCAACATAGCCCTGTAAAAAGTCATGCCAAAAAACTACAACATCAATAAAACACTGAACAACCACAATTCATAATTAAAATGAAAATAAAATCAAACAATCCCGCCAAAAATAGAGCACAAACAGGAAATACCTTGAGAAGATATTTTTTCTTTACATTTTTCTTCACAGCAACCTTCAAAAGGTTTCACATGGGACTTTGCAATGTCCAAAAAAACGTCATCGAGGGATTCACTAGCATCAATCTTCTTCAACATTTGCAAAGCAACAACAAGAACTCAAAAATTAACACAAAAATCCTAAAATATGACACACATTCAAAACATAAACTAAAATCAATGAAAAATCTGATTTGTTTAGAACATCAAATACTGTAAATGAAACATCAAATCTATCTAAAACAATTCAAGTAATTGAAACA
The DNA here is from genome assembly GCA_032355405.1 of Rubia balearica. Classification (NCBI taxonomy): domain Eukaryota; kingdom Viridiplantae; phylum Streptophyta; class Magnoliopsida; order Gentianales; family Rubiaceae; genus Rubia; species Rubia balearica. Next base: position 2,236 of record JAULKJ010300742.1, on the reverse strand, counting down.
TCAACAATACATTAAATAATTCTCTAAAAAGGAGTACATTTAATAAAACTATAATATAAAAAAGAAATATCGATATTAATTTTTAGAGAAAAGTGCGTTTTCAACCCCATGTTTTGGTCGAAAGTGCAGAAATAACTTTGTAAAATCTGAAAGTGCAGAAATAATTCTGAATTTCGTTGACCGAAATGTCAACGGTCAAAATTGGATGGAAATAATTGAAATAATCTTTTTACCCTTCTATTAAAAAAATTATAAAAGACCGTAATGCCCTACCTACTTTTTAACAAAACAAATATTTTCTTTTTTTTCTTGAATTTGTTTTCCCTGATATTTCTTTTTGTTTTCCTTGCTGTATAATCAGAGCAATGGAATCCATGTTTAAAGGTTGTGTGGGCGGCGACAGGTGGAGTGATGCCCGGCAGCAGTGGCGGAACCAGGGGGTGGCGAGGGGGTGTTGGCGCCACCCCTAGGATCCGGCGGCCCAAAAATTAGGGCTAAGGGCCGCTGGATTCATGGTTTCCCGCCACCCCTTGAGAATGTTGCAGAGGCCGGAAACCGACGCAGCCGGAGAAGATGAAGTCACGATTTTTTGTTTTTATTTTTTTTGGGGCTAACTTAACAAAACGACGTCGTTTTGCCATTAGTAAAATGACGTCGTTTTAGTAATCTGTAGCTTTTTGGCCTAACTTAACAAAACGACGTCGTTTTTCCCTTAGTAAAACAACGTCGTTTTGGTAGAGTGCTGGGCAAAAAAATAAGGAATTTTGGGCTAAACCAAATCGGGCCAACCCAAAATAAATTTAACCCCTAAATTCTAACATGTTGCATGCTCGGCTCCAGTAGGAAATGGAGGAATAATCACATTAATTCAATTCACATCATCACGCAGCTCTCAGCCTCTCCTGCCTTCTACCGCTGCGACGCCGCCGTTATCCGTCACTGCGTTAAAAAAAATTCACTCCTTCTCAGCCCCCCTACCCCTAGCATGAGGTCCTGGTTCCGCCACTGCCCGGCAGATCCCACATGTCGCGTCTTACAGTGGCCAGCTATCTGGACCAAATCTGGCTCCGGCGAGTCCGCGGCTAATACTACTATGCAAACAAACACTCACGTGGCTTCATCGTCATCGTTGGCATCGGGTTCAAGCTTTTCTCGACGTCGTCGTTGCTGACGTTTCCTCAACAGATTCAATTAATCCCATCGGAACTCTAGCAACCAAGCAATTCCGGAAGATTCTGTAACTTATTCTCTCTACTCTCATGCCTAATCTTAATTTGATCAATCGATTCTTAGTTGTGTTGATCGCTTAGTATACCAATCGATTCAGTATTTCATCCGCTGGAAACCAGAACTCGGCGGAGTAGGGCGCGATGTGGAAAAACAGAGTGCAGCAGAGATATGGTTTTTGTACGGTGGTGTCGCGGTGGTGAGGTAACGTCTAGGGTGGTGGCTAGGGACCAGATCCATTTTGGGAAAATTTTGGGGCAGATTAGTGGCGGGGCTAGGATTTCTGGACGGGGTTAGTGACAGGGCTTGCGGTGAGGGATTTGTGGCAGCGGGTTAGTGGTCGGGATGGGGTGGGGTCCTTTTTTCAGGAGCGGCGACACGGTGACGACACGGTGGTGGAGATGAAGATGGAGAAGAATGAGGTAGATTTGTCATTACTTTTTCGGTTTTGAGTCTGGGGTAATTTTGCTTTTTCATTTTGGTCAAAAATTGATTTCATTGAGTCAATGCCAGAATTGTATAAAATGGATATAATTGCACAATTTTACATGAACTTAGTGTTAGAGCATGTACAGTGGGGGTCTCAATTGAGTCTTAATTAAAAATTGAGACAAAACTGAGACAATTAATTCCCACCGTGGGGGTCAAACCATTGACTGGGTATTTGAGACCAGTCCCAGTTGAAATGGTGTTAGGCGGAGCATGTGCTCGCCTGTGCTCCTTTCTTGTTTGTTCCTTTTCAAACAAGATAATTGACAAAAGCTGCATTCAATGTGAAAAAGAAAGAGAACAACAACTGGGGCATTTCATTCTGCTCTTTTTTTTTAAAATTTTTTTGTTCCTTTTATTTTTTTGTTTCCAACGCTGCTTCTTTTATTTAAGGGTAATATACAAATATAATCCTATGTATTTGAAAAAGTGTAAATATAACTCTGAGATAATTTTTAGTGCAAATATAACCCTGACTAATTGAAGAAAGTGCAAATATAACCTTCTGATGAGAATTCCG
>JAULKJ010300714.1:0-11594 GCA_032355405.1 Rubia balearica | reverse complement strand
GTTAGAGGCGCTTTTGTGCCTAATATCTTAGTTGAATAGCAATGTTGAGTATTCATTAAATTAAATTCACTTTTTAAAATATTTCAGTGCATTTGTGTGTTGTAAAAAAATATTGTAAATCTAAAATTATAATTATAATTGAATAGAATAGAATTATTTGAAAATATTGTTTGGATTAAATTAAAAAATAATATAAGAATGTATTAGTGGACATAATATTAAAAAAAGTAAAATTCAAATTTAAAATAATATTATGAAAATAAAATTTGAATAAAATAATATTAGAGTAAAATTTGATGATAGTCCCATTTAATTATTATTTAATTTGTAAATAACAGAAATAAATAATTATTTATGTAGAAAATATTGGAAGTTTTCTTTATGCAGATAATATTAGAATATAATTTTAGAGTAAAATTTGTTGGCATCCGGATGACATCCGAATCGCTGATATCGATGGTCTTATCAGTCCGACCCCGATTACAAATAAAATATATCCTCAGGGGGCTATTTTTATTTTTTGGTACGACGACATGACAAGTTCAAATCCAACTCGAAGTTCAAAATTAGTATTCTTCTTTTTTAACAATGAAAAACGGAATGTGAGTTTTCAACACATTTTCTCCGAACCACCTCGTTTTTAATACTTTTTCTCCAGAAAAAGTGAGTTTTTAAAAATATTTCTGGCAAACCTAGAATTTTTTTAGTTTTCAAAATTGGGGTTGAGATATGTGGGGTGACGGGTTGGGGAGCTGAGGAAGGTGGGACGACGAGATGGGGCTGAGGACGGTGTGGTGACGGAATGGGGGGTGTTGACGAGGTGTGCTGAGGAAGAGAGGGGTGTTGAAATAGGGTTTATTTTATTTTGTTCTAGTTTAGGGTTTTAATTCAAAATACAATAAATTAAATTAAAGGGTTTAGGGTTTTTGGGTATTGGGAAATAAGGTTTTTAATTTAAAATAAAATACGAAAATAAATTTTAATTAAACAGAATTATTTGGAATTATTGTTTGGATTTAATTGAAAAAAATTATTGAAATCTAAAATGTTATAAGAATCTATAAGCAAACATAATATTAGAAAAATAGAGTTGAAATTTAAAATAATATTATGAAAATAACATTTGAATAGAATAATTTTAAAGTAAAATTTGATGATAGTCCCATTTAATTATTATTTATTTTGTAAATAACATAAAAAAATAATTATTTGTATAGAAAATATTAATTTTTTTGTTAGGAATTTGTTATTGCTAATAAATAATTTACCCTACAAAAATAATTTACCTCACAAATACATAAATATTTGTTATTACTAATAAATATTTATTAGTAATAATATAAGACACCTACAGATTTTATTATGCATCATCCTAATAAATATTATTACTAATAAATAATGTTTTGTTAGAAATATTAAATAATTTTGTTAGGACTTTGTTGGGGAAATGAGAACCGAAAATGGGTAATAAACTTGGATGTGAGAACCGAAAATGGGATAAAAAGGAGATGAAAGTCTGACTAAGAAATGAGAACCGGAACTTAAGGCAACCGAACCGGCCCAGAAGAGAACCGATGAAAAACAAAGAAATTGAAGTAACAAAAGAAGTGAACCGGGGAATACGAGCTTCGGGAACTGGAGGAGAGCGGGAGTCGGGAACTAGAGGAGAGCGGGCGCCGAGAGTTGGAGGTGAGCGGGCGCCGAGAACTGGAGGTGAGCGGGCGCCGGGAACTGGAGGGCAGCGGAGAGCGGAGAGAAGAAGGTGGAGAGAGGAGAGTGGAAATAGAGCTGGAGATGAAAACGGGAGAGGAGAGTGGGGAAGGGAGACCGGGATCGGGATCGGGAGAGGAAAGAGAACGGGGGAGGAGAGCGGTGGAGAATAGAGGACGGTGGTAGAGAACGACGGAAACAGATGTGGCAGAGGAAGATTAGGGCGAACGGTCGGCGGAGAGCGGTGGAAAGAGAGGAGAGCGGCAGAGAGGAATAGTCGGCGAACATTAAGGCGGGCAAGCGAACCCCATGGTCGGCCGGCGAAAACCATTTCCGGCGAACCTTATGTCCGGCCGCCAGCCACCGGCCACCGTTGGCATCACTTAGGATTTATTAGAATTAATTAATGAATTAAGATTTATTAAAATTTATTAATTAATTAAGATTTAAATTAATTAATATTTATTACACTCAATTAATATGAACCTCAACAAAAATATTCAAAAATACAAAAAAGTATTTCTTTGTGCAAAATACAGCGCGTGATTAAGTAAAATACAAGGTGTGATATAGTGATCCACCTTAACAATCATGGTTTATACCTTATAGTCCACTCACAAAGTGATACTCCCCCGTTCCACTTTAAAGTTTCAAATTATTTTTGCACAAAGTTTAAAACAAGTTTATGTGTTATCTTTGTAATGAGTTATGACAATGGCCCCACATAAATCAAATTAAAGGAAGAATTATGACCACATATTTATGCCTAAATTATAAAGATTAGAAATAGGAAGTTATTAGTGGAACTGGCAAAAAAGGAAGTAGGAAATTATTAGTGGGACAGAGGGAGTATATATGTTAATACTGTCAGCTACAAATTTGCACAATATGCTGTAAATCTCGCCAGTGAGTTTCTGAGACTTGCAAATAATCATGGACAGCGCAAACGCCTTTATTTCCATTCTTTCTTTGTTGTTATTCTATTCCGCTGCTTCTTTGATAAGGAAAGCTTAGAACCCGACAACTCCTCGTAAAATTGTGTGGTCACTTATTCTATACGACAATGGTATCTTTTGATTGGGGGTAGCTCACCCAAGGGAAATCACCACTGTAAATCCAAGGGAACCCTTTTTAATACTAGATTAATGAGACCTATGCTATCTCAGGATTCGTATGCTACGCGCTATGTCCAATTATTCGATCAGGGAGTAGCACGCCCACCATAAATGCTACTATAGGTTGAAAGATTCACGTTCTATTTATCTAGCCGGGAGTAGCTTACCCTAAAATATCTATAGGCAACAACTTGAAATCCTCCGCCAAGGTGTAGCGCGCCCACCAAAAACGCTACTATAGGTCGAAAGATAACTTTGGAATGCACTAAAGAAACATGAACTTAAACAGGAACTCATCACATGCATTGGGGAGGTCGATGCCCTTTATTTATTTAAAAACACCAAGATGGCCTACAAACTAAGGAGGCTAATGCCCCTTATGTATTTAAAAATACCAGGAGCTTACAAATTAAAAAGGCCAGTGTTTTTCTTCTATCTACAATTGCTAATACAGTCTATGAATTAGGAAGGCAGATACCTTTCATTGGACAAAGGCTTTACGCCCTCCAAAATCTCAGACTCGGTAAGCGTGATAGCCGTTAGGAAGTTCTTGTCTAGGTCAGGGACTTCTCGCCAGGATCTTCGGTCCACGACCCTTGAGCTGAGCTGGAGTGACCCTCACCATCCGCCAACCTTCTAAGCTTTAGAAGAAGGAGAGCCGGAGGAAGTTCTTCCTTTGCTACCCCGTCGTCGAGATTGACGTTCCCTTGGCTTTTACCAAACTGGAGATACCCCCTGACCAGTACTAGGGACGCTCCCTTGGCATAGGCCGGGGGCATCCCCTCGGCTCTAAGTAGAAGCACCGCTATGACCGGTCCCTCGATAATTTCCCCCACCAGGGTATTGCCGTTTCTGCACCTGTCAGAAGCGCTCATTCGGTTGCTTCTCGAACCAACTCCTCAGCAGAAATCCAAGGATACCCTCCATAATAACATATTAATGAGATCATTTACTAAGGAGTAGCACACCTACCACAAACGCAGCTATAGGTCAAAGGATTCCCGTTCTATTTGTCTAGCCGGGGAGTAGCTTACCCAAATATAGATATAGGTTACGACTAGGGATGAACGACTAGGGAGTAACGCGCCCACTATAAATGTTTCTATAAGTCGTATGGTGTCCCACTCAATTGTCGTTCCAACTCCACATCGAGGGATTCTCACTGGAAAAAACTTAGAAAAAGAATTCATATGGCTAGGGCCATCGTAAATCTCCCTCAAAAAGGAAAAAATGGAGCTGATCCACTCGTCAAGTACGCTAATTCAAATTTCCAATGGTTGAGGTTACTCAATTACTTTCTTTAACATTGAGTTCATAGCCGACCAACAGTAAACTAGCTTCGTAGAAGCCGTCGAAGAGGTCAAAACCTCGTTCAATTTTCACCGAAAGGGATAAACATTATTCTTAATCGCTCATTGGTTCCGCTACATTGAGTTCATAGTCGAACAAAAGTAGGCTAACTTCGTAGAAGCGGTCAAAGAGGCCAAAACCTCGTACCATTTCCTTCGAAAGGGATAAACACCATCCTAGATCGCTCCATCACTTCCGCTAATGTTGATTTCAATAGCCCAAAAACAATAGGTTAGCTCCGTAAAAGCATTCGAAGAGGTTGATACCTCGTTCAATTTCCCTTGAAAAGGATAAACATCATTATTGATTGTTCTGTTGGCTCTGCTAAATTGAGTTCATAGCCAAACGACAGTAGGCTAGCTCCGTAGAAGCGGTCGAAGAGGTAAAAAATCATTCAATTTCCCTTAAAAGGGATAAATATCATTCTTGATCGCCCCGTTGGTTCCGTAAACATTGAGCCCATAGCCAAACAACAGTAGGCTAGCTCTGTAGAAGCGGTCAAAAAGGTCGAAACCTCATTCAATTTACCTTGAAAGGGATACATATCATTCTTGATCGCCTTGTTGGTTTCACTAACATTGAGTTCATAGCCTAACAATGGTAGGCTATCTCCGTAGAAGCGGTCGAAGAGGTTAAAACCTCGTACAATTTCCATCGAAAGGGATAAACGTCTTTCCATCAAAATCTTGGGCCGAGGTGCTATAAGCGCTAACTGATGTCCTTCAATTAGGGGGTAGCATACCCTAGGAAAATCACTAAAGGAAATCGAAGGATATCCTCCTCGACCTTAGAATCATTAATGAGAAACCGTACGCCTAGCGTTACATCCAATCATTTGATTCATAACGTATACGCTCAATGCCACGTCTCGAATGATTTTGCTCCTAGTTTATACACCTAGCACTACATCTTAACTAACGCGGCCTACGTTGCATTTGCAGGCACCTATGTCGGGTTTGATATGGTGGATAAGGTAAAAGAAAAACTCAGCAAATCTGGGCGAGGCCATATTCTGAGCATACCTTGATATTAAATTAATTTATATATGCTACAATACATTGAAAAACATATAACATGATATGTTACAATGATCTTCGCCCAAGTGGCTAATCTCCCCAACCTATACTTGGACCGTGACTCCCTTTCTCGTCAAGATCTCTATAATCTAAGACCCAAGAGTCTTACATGTACTCCCACTGGACGTTTTAAAGCCCATGGATTTGCGACAATTTTGCCTCTTTGAGATTTTCTTAGGATTGGTAGAAGGGACCATTGAAACACTTGCATCACTTACCGACTGATAAGGGTCCATCCCATTTTTTAACTTTGAAACATGGACTTGAAGACTCTCTAAGAGCATCAATAATATAGCTCTTCTGAAGTCCATGAAACGAGGATCGTCATTTACAGTAGTGTGTGCTTCGATAACCCCTTATAAGGTATTAATATCCTCCCCGACACACCTATTTTGCCCCCATCATCTCGTTGTCATGAGCATTGAAACTTCCCTACATTGTATGGTCGGGTGGCTATTATTACCCCAGACAGGCGTAGGGTTCAAATACTGGGCACTAGCATTACACACCTGCCCCAGGCCTTACGTATGAGGCTCGGGCTCTCTGCTCGCCACCGAGCCTCAACATTGAAGACTCAATATCATAATCTCCCCCCTTTATGGGAACGTCGAGCTTTGTCCTGAAGGTCTTTCATTACCTAAATTTTGCTCAAAATTGGATGAACACACCCTTCTAACCTCTTTCGTTTCATTTTAGAGTTTTTCCAAGGTTCAGCCCAAAATTTGTTAGACTCAGCCTCACTCCCGAGTGTAAGCCCGACAGCCTTTCATTCTCAAGTTTTGGCATGAAGGCCTCTCATTATTGAGCTTCTGCTCAAAATTAGCTGAACTCAGCCTCTTGACCACTTTCTTCTCATTCTTAAGCTTTTTCCTGAAGTTAGCTGCACTCAGCCTTTTAGTCTTTCCATCGATCGTGTAGCACCTCGGTCACATCAACGAAATAGAACAGAGAGAACTTGAGGCCGACAGTGGAAAAATTTAAAACATGTGTTAATCAATGTGCCGAGAATATAGTTGCCAAGGATTTTGACACCTTTTTGTTGATGGGAAAAATGTGCCCTTATGTTTTCACTCTTAGTCCACGGTTTCTCCTATTCGTTTAGCGGGAGGCACCCCTTTCGCTTAAAGAGGCTGGTGCCTCCTATTTATTCAAAAAGCCAAGATAGCTTATAATTGAAGGAGGTCGATGGCCCTCTTGTCCATTTACAAATGCCAATATGGATTACAAGTTAAAAAGGTCGATGTCTTTCATCTTAGACAAGGGAAACTCCCCTGACAAGCATGACAATTGTTATAAATTTGCAGGGACTCTGGGAGACAAGCCCAAGCTCATCGCATCCCAGATTTTCATCAGAAAATTCTATGGAATCCCATCTCTCTTCGACATCAATAGGTGCACCCTCATTAACTATCGATTTAGTAAATTACGGTGACTGGATTCCCCCCTCCTCACAGGAATGACCGTTATCTAGTCCACCTTTACATGGGATATGGGAAATGAATCCTTCGACATTTGAGGGACCACTCCTCTTTTTTTCCTCTTCATTTCTTTCCCGTTTTCCTCCACTCATTTCATTCCCGACCATTGTTACGGTATACTTAAGGCAGTGTGCCTTAAAGTTCAACGCACCACGAGTTGGTATACAAACCCATTGTAACCCCCCTTAGTCAGTTGTGTGGGTGAATCCTTGGCTTCGAGAAAACTACAAGAAACAGTACCTTTTACCTCGGTTTTCAGTCCTGAAAGAACCAAGGTAAATACATCCGGAGTAAAGGTAAATGCAGCCGAAGGTAAAAAGAACTTTTTACCTTAATTTTTAACCGACGTTGGTAGTTTTTGTGAGTGTTATAGGTTGAAGGTAGTAGGCTGACCATTGTGGGTTATACCTGCAATGTCGCTGTGAGAGACATCGTCATATACACGCATGCGATGTCGGCCATAGCATGAAGGCATGCGATGGGTGAGAAAATTGAGTGATATCGTCAAAAGTAACGTTGGTCCTATTAAAGGTGATGTCGCAGACCATTAGAATCGACATCACACGCTGGCGTGAAATGGTGATTAATACGACATCATTTTGTTTACCCGACATTGCAAAAAAAATGTTGATTCATGCGACACCGGCCAAGTGTCGTTTGACACCTGATTGTGCAACATCGTGAGCGAATCGATTAGACATCGTCTTCAGTACAATATTATAATATTTAATATTTGATGACAAAACAATTCATTCATCGATAGGCATTACATTTTATTTAAAAAATCCGACATTACTAATATATTAAAATACAAAAGGTTGTTGTGAAATATACAAACTAATTGTATTGATGCTTCGTTTCCTACATTTCCCGACATTAACAATTTCATGGGGAATACGAAAATGAGAGGTCTATTTTGTAAGTCCATCAATAACTCTCGTTTTATTATTACAGTAGATACACATTAAACAAAATTTAATGCTAGATTTGGGCCATCCCAATTAATGTTCAAATAATAAAGCCAAGAGCATACGCCATAAATCTTAACATGCAGTTCTTGAAGGCAAAGTTAGAAGATTGAATGACCGAAGTTGCATTTCACGAACGATGAGCAACATCAGATATTCATAGATGTTCAAGTCAGTTCCTGCCAAATGCGATGTCGGTAACCATTCGGTCACATATCGTACTAGACAATGAACTTACCGACGTCGCACATTCAACCTATGTTCATACTAAACTTTTATTGTTGTAAAAAATCATCCCTAATATCATTTTTCTCAATCCTTTAAAACATAGCATGATATTGGGAACATAATCAATATACACTATATAACATGTAACATAGTCAACATATTTAATGGAAATATTCAATCATTGTTCAATAGGGGAAAAAACATGTAGAAGATATGTTAATAAATTTTCTAAATGAATAGGGAATGGATGGTAAACTACTAGTTGATTTTTGGGAGAAGAGATTAGATTGGGGTCTTGAGTAGTTGAAATGTGAGGAATGGAGAGGAAGCTGTGGAGTTGGGTTAGGAGGAAGTGTGTTGGAAATGAGAAATTAATGAGGCTTTTTGCTGAATAGGCTTCAAATGAGATGGGGTTGGGGAAAAATTTTGTTCAAAATTTTGGCTCAAAATTTTGTTTTCGCTGGAATGTTTGGTTCAACCGACGTCGATTTTAAGTCGGTCATTGGTTCATTATAAGCGAACTTTAAACGACTTTGTTTACATTGGCCAAAGTATAACTTTCGAAAAGTGTTGTAACAAACTCGTTGTTAATATTCCGGACCCTTCTGAAGACCGGTTTATGCCAGATTGGAACAAAATTCTCACGTAAGTGTGAATAACAAATTTTAATTTTTGATTTTGGATATAGACTTCTCCCATTTTTTTATAAGGACTTGAGTGCAAAAATAAATAAATTAACTGGTAGTCTAAAAATCGATTATGATCTTCCCAAAAATAACCTTTGTCACCCACAACTTATACACGACGTTGGTATTAAAGATATTGGTCTTATTCCCACATAGACTTGGAGCAGATCTTTCCAAATAACCCTTGTATACTTATGAGTAATCATCTACAATATACTACAGACCATGTACTAGCGCTTTAATTTTTATGGACGGAATTTTATTACGTTTTTATTTCTTATGAAACATGGAAAATTAAATTTCATTTGTTTCTATTTGGTGAAAATTATCGTTCTTATAATGTTGATAGTAAGGGTTTTAATGCAATGCTAAGAAGAATGGCAGACGATTACCCTGGTTCGTGCCTCTGTTAGATAGTACGCATAATATCTGTTTGGGTGCAGAATTAATTAGTGTAGCGAGCATGCGAGGAAGTTGGGGTCATACCGTAATTTTTAAAAACTTTCGTCATACACTATCTGAGGAGATTGTGACCCCGTTCCATTGACCAGAGCATGACCAGATCCAAAAATCGTGCTCGTGATTTGTGAATTAGATATGGGTAGCTCCACTTTTGCATTTCGACTTCTCCTACTTTGTTGGAGGGACGTAAGTGAAAATTTTGAAAAGTAATCAGGCACTCCCAAATACGATTCCAATCAACGTTGACGAGTTCTTTGCAGTACTCAATCAAACTACTTAATGATCCCCGGTAGTGATAAAAACTAGCATTATCCCACTGAGATTTCCACAAAATCTTCCGATTAGCCATTGCATACTAGTAAGTAATCATGCACTGTATTAGGACTTTAAAAAAATTGATGGGTGGATTTTCCTTATCTTTTAAATTTTAAAAAAAAACCTAGAATGTGTAATTTCGTCTGATTCTGTGTGGTGGAATTTATATTCCAACTTAATAATGCTCATAGTCAGGTTAATAATAGAATACTAATAAAAACGAGGGAAGAATACCCTGGTGACCTTGATGCATACTTCAGAACTACATGATTGTGACAAAGTGATTTAGATTATCGGCGATCTCCAATTTTGCATTTGCTCCCACTATCTTGGAGGGACCTAATTATAAAAATAGAAAAGTTCACCAATTATGTTGAAATCAATTTTGATCGAACCAGACATTAATGAAGTTCATGGACATTTACAATATGAATTACTAATGTCTAGTAAACTTTTTACCATTATTAAGGTCAGTTATATTTGTTTTGGTCAAATGTGTGTCTAGTAAATATGCTAGTGGGCTGAATTGTTGTGACCCAATATATCCACGACCAATGTCAGTAATATGTCGGTTAAATGTCGTAACACGAGATGTACACGCAAAGTCGCTCATGCAGTTGGTCAGATAAAGGCCCATTTGATATGCCAGTGCGCCAAGCCTATAGTTAGACAGACCGACGTTGCTAAACCGTCGGTCCAGTTTCAATTGGGTCGACTACTATGCTACGTCGCAATGGGGCAAAATTTGCAACACTGCGTAATGACTATATCTATGGAGCCTACCTCATACATCACTTTAAACCTTTAACTTTCTCTCGAATTTCAATAGTCGTACCCATCTTCTCAAAAGTATGTTTCAACATGCGGTTATTTTAATTTTGCCTTTTAATTTACTATTGAAATTTTTATGTATATGATGCGTGAATGTATTATTTTCTTAATGTAAGGATATTTCTATGGATTAGGGTTCTAGGATTAGGTTCTGGGCTGTTAGAATTTCAGTTGTATGTCCCCCCTATTGGATGTGTAGGACTTTTTTTTTCCTGTTCTCTGCTATTGTCAAAGTGTTCCCATTTCATGAATATAACTTCGCTTGTCCATCAATGCTATTTCAGTTAGAGTGACCAGTATGCGACGTCGCTTATTCATATTTTTTACAGTTTACCTAGCACGTGACGTCGGACACTTATCGGTTGACCATTCAATTTTACCAAAACATATGCAACTTCGCTCTGTCATGCTACATTCATATATTAATGATTTACAGATTACTTGAATTTATTTGTAACGAATCATTAAAATATGAATTTCATGAATCATATCTAATAGTGTTGGTTCGCATCAATCCCCGATTGGGGTGAGCGATTTTATGTTTACTTTTAAATTGCATTTCCTTGTATTACCAACAATCTAATTTAATTTATAATTATTTGATCAATAAAGATCCGTAGTGATTCGGATGATGACCGTCCGTGAACTACATTTGGAAACATCATTCCACATTTTGTCCACACCCTGACGCAGACGAACTTTGGGCAAGTTCCCATCCTGGTAAGTAATCTCAATCACGTATTAATTTTATTTTCAAAAATATTTTTATATACTTTACTTTCATATTAACTGAACATAATTTTTTGTTTATAATTCAGTACACGCCAAGTCAGATTGTGGAGCTCATACCAACATACAAGTTGCATGTTGTGGTCAGGCGCAATGGAAAGGAGTACCACATGAATTACTCGGGGAACAGGAGGATTTAGACCCTAACGCCAAAGGAATTCCACCAGTTTCTTAATGTTGAGGAACACAGGGTTGGAGACACATTCTACTTCGAGCTGATCAATGGCGCCAGCCCTGTAGTTTTTAATGTTGAAATTATCCTCTATTGATATAAGTAGTTATTTGGCCTAGATTATTATCTCAACATTTATATTAAATGTATTAATTGGTATTTGGTTCAACATTTGTATTGCAGTATTTTCATACTTAATCTTTAATTTATTATTATTTTGCTAACTATGTTATTTTAATGTTATTCAATCCTTAATACATAACCTAACACACGCACAAAATTTTAATAGTAGTATCAGTAACAAAACTAAAAAACTTTATTGGGTATCGTTTCAATCAATATGAAACTAGCAGATTGTTATTGCAAAATTTGTTTTAAATTAAACTCGAACTGTTGACCTGCTGCTTGATGGGC
>JAULKJ010300703.1:0-11595 GCA_032355405.1 Rubia balearica | reverse complement strand
TCTTCAGAGGTAGCTTCTACTCCAGAGAAATCAGTCTTACTAAACAACATTTTACATATAAATTCTCAGAAAATCCTTGAATCTAACAACAATGAGCACCGAAAGCACAAGCAGAAAACATCAAGGCAATTATTCAGAAAGAGGGACTTACTGGAAAGAAGGGTGTGTTAACCAATGCTGGGAGATCTGATCGTCGGGACTCTTCTCTAACACTTTCCAATTAGCTGTTTCCATTTCCCTAATTTTTGAATCAAATATCTGATTTATTAAACCCTATCATAAACCACACAACTCAAATAGATCATTAATCCTCCATTCTTCCACAAGTTATAAATTTCACCAAAAGGTTGAAAGTTTACAATTAAAACATCATAATTTGTAAGGGGAATGCTTAATTATAACCCAGGCAGAGCTACTCTACTGAAAGTTCTCGCTTAGAACGTCACCATCGGTGTCGTCTGAATCAAACTTGTTACATGCATTATTGCTATTGACTTCAGATTATTAGAAATCCAAATTTATTAAACACGATTTTGGCTTTCCTCAAAGCACTCTCAAGATCAGCCTCTGCATTGGCATTGGCATTGGCATTGGTTTCATCTATATACAAGCTAAAACATTTAAAAGAATCAAACATAAACAGGCCCAAAACAAAGAGAACTACACAGGAGGTGACATTTTTTTAACAATTTAGACCTCTCAACAATCCACACTAAGTCAGACTGTTCATTGGAAAAACAACTTCAAGGTATAATGACCAAATAAAATTTAAAATGGAATGGAGGTTTCATTTCAAGTACACTACAGTACAACATAATTAAAGTAAAAAATTTGAATGAACTAAAAAAGGAAGGCAGCATGACCAAAAATTGATAAAAATTTCCACAGTGCTAAATCCATGCTCATATGCTCACACGCAAAGATAGTAAAGCTGCGAGACACTAAGCAGCTAAGCTCTCCTTAAAAAAAAGCAGCTAAGCTAGCAAATAGATGAATTCAGAGCTAGAAAATCTTCTCGAGTATAAATTCTATATAAACCAGAATACATGCACCCAAGAAAAGGAAAACAACGACTTGGCAGGATGGAATGTTCCTATTTTGACACAAACATTAACTCTTCATTTTGACACAAATGTTCTTAGCAGCAGCCCCATGGGATCGCATAAGCTACCTAAGAAGCTGAAGAAAATGCTGCTGAGAGTTCACTTTAAGGTCTAATCATGCTAGAAGCTGAAGAACACTGTTACTTTGACACAAATGCACTTTGCAAGTGGCTTGTCTGGTTTCAATTCTTCAGAAAATAACTGGCATTGCGACATAAAAGAAGATATTGAGAATGTCAGGCTGACCAGTTCGGATACATTCCAAGAAGCTGTAATGCTATCATCAACAAGGAGCATATAAGTCAAACAACCACAAATTTCCATGGCTTCGGTGTGTGGTGGTTAAGTCAAATGAAGGCCTAAAAGATCTATAGCCAAAGTTTGTTGATAACCAACAACAGATCGGATATAACCAAGCAAAGCAGACACTTCTAAATGCAAAATCAGAAAGAAAGATTGAAGGGAAAAAGTATTACAGAATGCTTAACTTTGATATTAGCCAACTCAACATAAAATATTGAATTAATTTCTTACCTTAGCCATTGTTTTCTGCAAGCAGCAGATTAGAAAAAAATTACGATCAACAAATCAAGATATCAAATTTCACCAACACTTCACCTCAAGTCAAATAAAGAACAAAACGACGAGAATCCCAGTTAACAAGACAATCTCCTTTGCTAAAATTATCGTAGACATGTAATAACTTTCATTAATTAGTTTCATAGAAACGAAACATACCTGGCCTCTTGCTGGAATACATGTTATTATTCCAGTCCAAGTAACTTAACTTTGTATCAGTCAAGAAGCAAGAGATGTACAGGGAAATGAACTTCACCAGACCTGAGAACAACAAACGGTGAATTTTGAGAATATTTAAGGGAATTCAGAACAAAGGAATTACACAAAAATCTTTAATATTACCAAATAATTACACATAGAGTAGCAAGTTACAAAAATCTTTCTTGATGGACAAACCATACTGTCAGTCTTTTAAAAGATCAAAAGAAAATATGTTTATTTGGTAATTACACTGTTAGTCTAATGAACAAAACAAAATAAGACGGCTTATAATGCAGGCATAAATTGTATTCAAACCTCCAAAAAAATGAACAGAATTAGCAATTACATCGCTCCAGGGGAAAATCACATAACCTATGTTTCTTCTACTTGCATTTACGTTCGACCTTGGTAGAGCCAATTACTGGAGATGAATAACATTTAACAAGCACATGAGGAAGTCCAAGGACAAGTCATGACATGGAATCTTAAAAAGCTCACCAAAAACTAATACTTACCATTAATCAAAATCTGACAGTTACTCACCACGAACAGTTATACTAATACACATTGGCAAAACCACCAAACTTTGTCAATCTAATCTTTCTATAAAAATCCCCTCACATTACTTTTATTTCCATACTAAATTTCAATTTCATAAGACATGGTTGTTTTTCATCCCAAGAAAAGAGTCCAATTTTATTTATCTTCCGAGTTCATCCTTCCTAATCTGAACATATAACTTTTGAATATGCTGATAACATGTTTACTTTCAATAATTTATGGTGCCGGTTAAAAAAATGGTGATTTCACCCAAAAATAAGTCTTTTGCCCGATTTCATAAAACTTTATATCAACATGAAAAAACACTCTTTAAATTAAGATGAACTTTCTAGGTCAAGTTGACTTATTGGATGAATATTCAATTAGAGGACTATATTTATCAAATGTTCAACCTCCAAACTAAACATAAATGATCAAATAGTTTTTTAAAAAAACAACAGAAATGATCAGATCAACTGAAAAGCTTCACATCCAGTATAATCCGAACAGCTAAAATAAGGACTGATTTTAATTAAAATAGAAAAAAAATTAAAACATTTCCAAAAACAGTAGTACCTGACTTCTGGATTAATGCAAGCCCATTAAAATAAAGCCCCCCATCATAACGACAACAACTTGAATTTCTAAACCCTTCAACAGAAAATACATGACTATATGTATGATCCCCTGAATTCAAATTACCATAAAAGGGCCCTGAATCCCCTGAATCTTAAAGATGAAAAATGCTATTTAACTCAGTGACTCAAATGCAATTTTACCTCAAAAAGATGAAAATTTCACGGATAAAAACAATTAAAATCCAGGTCAAATTTGGGTTATAAGTTATTTGTGTAAAATCACATGCATGGTGTTTAAAACAAGTACTCCCTCTGTCCCAAATTAAATTGCACAAAATCAAAGATTCAGTCAAACTAAGAAAACTTTGACTACATATTTGAATAGATATATAAACAATAATATTGTTGTATGTTATATTGTTGAAATTGTCATAACAGGTAGTTTTTAAAAGGTAAATTTTTGTTTACCGATATTATACGTACTTAAATATAATAACAGTCAAACGTGTGTTGAACACCGTTAAAAGATTTTGTGCAATTTAATCTGGGACATAGGGAGTGATAAATTTAAACACGTGAGCGAAATTGTGTTCATAAAAAATAGTGCTTTCATACAGGGTAATTTATTCCTTAGGTAACATTAGTCATAATGGCCGAATTACACAATTGCCATTTCAACAATGTCATACCGGATGCAGTAATTTGTACTGCTTCAATTTTAATAGCACGCCAGTAATATTGCAACACAATGCGACATTAATTACAATAATGTTAATCTATAGAAAACAAAGCAAGATACCAAGTTCATCAAATATAGAATGAGAGAATCAGAAATTTAACCTCACAGAACATTCATAAAGAAACAATCTTGTTGAAATTACACTAAGAACTACTGCTCTGACAAGTATGCTCAGACAACTGCAGTTTTGTATGTAAAGCATGATCTTTGGAATCAACTGCTTTGCAATAAAACCTTAACTAACCCACTTGAACATCTTGCAAGAAGAATTCAAAGTCACACATAACATTTCTTCATTGAGCTAGAAAGATTCAAAATCACAACAAATATATGTATTCAACATTATAATAACCCAACCACTTAAAATCACGAGTCATTCCATTCCATACCTTCCCTTACTTTACAAGTTCATCGGTGTCTAAAGCATAAGTAGTACTGAACACGCACGAGTACACGAGACCAGCCAATAGTTTAAGAGTATATATGCAATAGCTATAAAGTTTTGAGTTAGTTCATCACTTCAAACACGCCATAAAATCAAACCACAAACACTTTGTTATACTTCAAAAGATATCTTGAAACACGAAAACTTCCCAGGTCCAGAATCCCAGATTTTCAAGCAAAACACGCCACAATATATGATCTATAAAGTTGTTTCCACCAAACCACTTCAGGGTATATGCACAGACTAATCTAAAACCAATGTGAAATGTGTAAGAGTAATGAACTTTCAGAATAAATAGACATTATTTTTTTTTAAAAAGAAAGAAAGAATAATAGACACTAAGCAAAATTATTTTCATCGAGACCATAACATCAAAAATCAGATGGAACTAATGAACAATGATGCTTCCAAACTTAAAGATGGTGAATGAGAAACAAGGTAATGCTGCTTGGTTTGCTTACATCCAGATGATCTATTTATGCATGGTCTCCACTCACCACTTCTATAACAATGTTTCCAAATTGTCGATATCTGCAACAAAAAAAAAAACAATTTGGAACCGTACATATGATAATCAATCAGTCCCTCATGCAACATCTGAGCCAATTTTGATCAGCCATACTCCCTCCGCCCACTTTAAATTGCTTATTTACTTTTTCATGGTATTTAATGAGCATGTTTAACCGTAAATATCTCTAGTTACATATAATAATATCGTATAAAAAATAAATATTTAGAAAATAGATGTTAAGACAAATCTTACAATAACTCACATGATATATTTATTGTGTATATTTTAATTTTATATTTAGGGTCAAAGTTTGAAAAAATTTGACTCTCAAAAAGTAAATAAGCAATATAGAGTGGGACTGAGGGAGTATAATATAGAAGCAATAACACCGGAGATAAACCAATAAAATAAACCGATCCGAAATTCTAAAACCAGATCAACACAATAAACCAATCTGCACAATAACTGACAGGCTTGAATGCTATGACTAAATTGAATAGTAGGAAATCAGGAACTAAACAGAACATAAAATAGGACAAATAAACTAATACTATACCGAATGGAATTATCCATCACCCTAAATTCTGAGTTATTATTATTATTATTATATATGAATAAGAATTTATCAAGTGTGAAAAGATAGCAGTCCACCGGCCAACATCTAAAACTACTACATGCCTAAGTGGAATTGCATGCCAAAACCTGTAGTTGATGCTCACCAAAACCCAAAACTACGTCAAGAAAAGAAAGAACGAGGCCAACAATTGCCCACCGCACAAGTGTCATCAACTCATTTGAAAAACCTCAAGAAAGGTAGACTACCATAAGCTTGTGGACAAACCCATAGACATTTTACCTTTTCTGTACACCATATGTTCGAAAAGACTTTCTCACCAAAAATGTCTATGGAGGAGTTAGAGATTTGATTTCAGGCAGTGAAGTAGAAAATTGCTTGTTAAGTTTATGCTTCAATATATCACCCTTTGACGAAATCTCATTCAAAAGAGATTGTTGGACAATTGTTATTTTGAACCACTTCAAAACTAAATCTGTCAGGGCTCTCAAAAAACCTTGCTCATTTCAAAAGGTGATTCTACAGAGTTGAGCATTTCATCAATTACAATCTCCAAAGTTGGTCCAATAACTAATTTAATCCGCCTTGGGACAATGACTTACAGGGGTAGCAAAACCCTGCAACACATATCAGATTCATTCATCATTACAGACTACAATATAAATTGTTGATTCAGTTTCCACAATATATCATTGAATCCAAATGTAATTTTTAGTAATTCTAGGGCAGAACTTTTAATTTATCGAACATCATTACTTCCAGTCATAGACTTCTCAGTTTCTTTAAAATAGCATCATTGGACATAATAAAAAAACACAATACTACGTCATTATGGAGTAGCATAATTCACTAAAAGAATGGGGGGGAGGGTTGAGGAAAATAACTGATCATAAAAAAAAATAAAAGGATTGAAAAATATAAAGGAATAGTACCCTAGAACTTGGCGGAGCAACAGGGATTGGCGGAGGCGGACGTGTTGATTCTGATGGAAGAAGGGGGGTTGGCAGAGGCCAAATATGGTGGAGGAAGAGAGGTTGGCGGAGGCGGAGGTGTCGATTGTGGTGGTAGAAGAGGGGTTGGCAGAGGCGGATTCTGGTGGAGAAAGAGGGGTTAGCAGTGGTGGAGTTGCCGATTCTGGTGGAGAAAGAGAGAAGCCCAGAAACATAGTTGTTGCTGGTGGAGAAGGAGAAAAGGCAGAACGGTGTCGTTTTGTCAATCCAGGAAGTCAAAATATGAAATGCTAAAAAAATGAATGCAACTATAATGACGGAAATATCCCCGGTTGATATGAATAGCAAACAATCCTTATTATATGATACTTTGCGATTAATTTATATTTATGATCAAAATTTATCAAATTTGACTTTGAAAAAGTAAATATGTCATTAATGGTAGGACGGAGGGAGTAAATATAATGTTAATCATTGTTAGATTAATTAAATTAAATACTCAATTCTATCTATTAATCATGGTTAGGTTGTTAGATTATAATTAAATTTGGAAGAACACGAGGCACAATTTTATTGGTGTAACTTTGAGTGCTATACAAAAGTATTACAGAAGATCCGGAGCCAGAAGATAGGTCGTCCTATGGGAAAGCAAGGTTGTTATTGTTAGTGTCCGTGTGCTTTACTATGTTTCTAAAATTTGGGTTTATTATGTTCATTTTTTTGTGTTTTGGTGTAGGTATGACTTTGTCGAAGATTGTCTCTTCAGAGCCTTTGGCAATTAAGAGGGAAATGAGTACGGGCAGGGGCGGATCCACATTGTAACACCCCAAATTTTTTTTAATACCTCATTTTTATGGCTGATTTTTTTTTAAAAAAATAGTGCACCCCATTAATTATCCCCAAATACAAAAAATAGTGCAATCCACCAATATATATTTTTGGTGCACCCCATATATAAAATCCTAGATCCGCCACTGAGTACGGGTATGCCATGGCTTCTTTAGAGCGTCGGTGCAAGAAGAAACAGAAGTCTGGGAGAGTCTCCAGTGATGCTCCTCCAAACTCACCGAATGTTGGAGTAGCATATAGTTGTAGGCTCTCATTGCATGTGGGTATGAAGGATAAGAGGAGTGTCGTTATACCCCGTCCTGTTTGTTTGACTAATGTGGACTTGAAAGATCCTAATGCCCTGCTAGCTTAGGTAAGGGTTGTATGTTTTGTTTTTATTTGAGCTTATGTCTAGTCTTGTTTCCTAAAAGCTGCGGGAATAGTTGAAGTGGTCGAAGGATAATTGTGAGTAGTTGGAAACAGGAATGGAAACTGCAAGAAGTTTGGGTGATGAGAGAGAAATAAGGGTTAACAAGGGAACTCAGTGTGTTGTGGAATGAAGGTCTTGTATATTCTAGGTACCCATGTACACTGGTGAACAAGTTGTTAAAAATGGTTGGTTTTTACAACTTTTTCGTTGAGATGTACTTAACTTTGAAGATGTAGGGTGGTGGCATGCATGGAAAAGAATGCATGCTCATAATCCAACTTTTAAGGGTTGCCAGATGCTACCAATATTTAACATGTTGAAGCTGAAGCAAGGCGGGTGTTGGATGAAACGTATGCCGAAAAGGTTGTCGATAATGCGCACTCTTTCTCCTTTATTATGATGAGTTAGATGTCATGTTTATGTTTCCCGTGCTCACCGAGTTTGAGGAGTGCGAGATCGATAAGTATGGATTGCAATGGTGAACAGTTGGTTTTTACTTGGTCCAACTCATGATGAGGCAAATGCATTTGACATGTTTGTTAATATGTTTTTTTGTTTGCTTGCTTGTTTTAGTTAGGTTTATACGACAAATGGTTTAGATGACCATTATTTTTTTCTTATCTAAATCAAGAGTTTTTTAGACTTAATTAAATCTAATGGACACTTTGTATTCACAAACTCCTATATTTTCCTTAGTGGGTTTACTAGTATGTTGCTCGTGAGTATTTCGACATCATTTTGTAGAAGGCCATCCACTAGGGTGGTAGAAGATATTTGAAAGCCATTCGCAAGAATGGTAGAAGATATTTAAAGGCCATTTGCGAGGATGGGAGTATACAGAAAGCCATGGATCAAAATGCGTGGTAGTATATGGAATTGAGTCGGAAAAGGCGGAGTCTGAGTTCAACAAGGTAAAAATGAAGGTTGTCGTCAACCGGCCGAACCATCCAACTGGCCGACCGACCAGTACAAACCAACCAGCCGGCATGAGGGTAACGCCTAGCATCACCCGTGCCATGAGTGGCTATCACGGACCGTGCCAACCAACACGGATTATGCCACAACCCCTCGGCACGGACCGTTTGGCACCAGCCAGCTTGTGTCACTCAAATTGCACCAGAGGCTAAGTATAGACATGGACGTCACTGTTTCACACGCTCTCTGTCGTTTCAACTCCAAAATGCAAAGACCTGCCCATAGGGTGCGAAGAACAACACTACCCGCACCGTTCAATTGATAAAAAAAATGTTTCCAGCCGACAGGCCACGCCAAATGACACGGGGCGCACAACCAGAAGTTTAAAATGGGGTACCGAACGACGAACCATGCCAGCCAATACGAACCGTGCCAGACAGGACAGGCTGCACCAGCATGAGGCTGCACAGGCCATGCCATGCGACCCATGTTAGCACGAGGCCAACCGGCTAGCACAACACATGTCATTTCCACTGGCCTGTTAATTGCGGCTGCTAGGGATTTTCGGCCTATTTTGGTTTTTTAAGGCCCAATTCCCTACTACTATATATACTAACCTATGTCTAATAGGGTTGAAGTTTATACTCATTTTATTGAAGAGTAGGGTAGAGAGAGAAAGCAACTCTTCCTTCCATCTAAAATCTTTTACTTTCTTCTCTTTATTTTTCTTTTGCCCAAAGGCATTGAATCTATTAAAATATTTGGGTTCAATTCTTAGAGAGTAGTTAATTAATTTGGGGTTTGTATTTGTATTCATGATTTGGTGTTAGTTTGTGAGATTCCTTAGGTCTACCTATTTCTATGTGTTTATGATTATTATGTTAGCTTTTTCTTCATGTTCTTATTAATTGCATGATTTTCACAATAAGACTGGCACACACCGTAGTCTACTTTCATGTTGGCGCAATTATTGATATTCCCAGGGGAAGGAAACCTAGATGTGATTGGGGTAACAATAGGTTGAGACCGTATGGGTGTGTGCATGTGGGTCACCGAGTCAATGTTACGATCGACCACACTAATATTAGCCACACTCCTGGAAATAATGGTCAATCTCTTGAACTCCTCAACAATAAAGGCGGGGTTCAATTGTGCGAAGAACAACACGACCTGCACCGTTCAATTGATAACAAAATGCATCCAGTTGACAGGTCGCGCTAAATGACAGTCGAGGATCTGTGTGGCCGACACGGCCCATGCTAGCACGAGACAACACGGCCCATGCTAGACCGGAGAGGCCGCACTAGCATGAGGCTACACTGGCCATGCCATGCGACCCATGTCAGCACGAGGCCAACAGGCTGGCACGGCCTGTTCCATTTTCCACTGGCCTGTCAATTGCAGCAGCTAGGGTTTTTTTGGGCCTATTTTGGGCTTTTTTCAAGGTCTAATTCCCTACTACAATATATACTAACATATTTCTAATAGGGTTGAATTTTATACTCATTTTAGGCTTTTAAGAGTAGGGTAGTGTGAGAAATGAGCTCTTCCTTCTCTCTAAAATATTTTTGTCTTCTTCTCTTTATTTTTCTTTTGCCCAAAGGAATTGAATCCAATGAAATATTTGGGTTCAATGCTTATGAAGTAGTTAATTAACTTGGGTTTGTATTTGTATTTATGATTTGGTGTTTGTTTTGTGAGATTCCTTAGATCTACCTACAGGGGCGAATCCAGAAAATTTTTAATGGGGTAACCACTAATATATATAAAAAAATTTCTTAATATTAGTGGTAAATTTTTTTTACATGGGGTAACCAAACACTAATTCCCCCCTATTTTTTTCCCGCATGGGGCCCATGCCTTCACATAGCTTCGCCCCTGTCTACCTATTTCTACGTGTTTATGATTATTATGTTAGATTTTTCTTCATGTTCTTATTAATTGCATGATTGTCACACTAAGGTTGGAACACACCGTAGACTACTTTCATGTAGGCGCAATTATTGATATCCCCCAGGGAAGGAAACCTAGATATGTTTGGGGTAACAATAGTCTGGGACCGTGTGGGTGTGTGCATGTGGATCACCGAGTCAATTTTACAATCGATCATACACTAGTCTTAGACACACTCCCAAAAATGGTGGTCAATCCCATGAACTCTTTAAAAACAAAGGCGAGGTTAGGAGGAAGGGAAGTTGTTAGCTCTCGTCTCCAACCTTGGGCGACTTCTTCCCTTTGTCACCTCAAGAAATTGTTCCCTTTTCCGGTCCACTTCTCTTTGGAGTCATTCTATCACAACAAGAAGAAGGTGATAATGCAAGAATATACAAAGGCATGCATAAAGTATCATTCAAGAAAAACACTCTTTCTAAATAGCCAACACATTCCAAATCATGTTATCTCAACATAAAGGCAATCCAATCAAGAATCATTCTTCCTAAACAACAAACTCATGGTAAATCATAGCATCCCATCAAGAAGATCATACAATCAAGAATCATTCCTCCTAAACCACAACAACAAATGAAGATCATATCATCATACTCGTAAAGGGATTCATTTGCAGATTAGGATATGCCGAGAGCTGTTTCTTGAGACATGCAGACTTGGAAGCCGGGAAATATTTTTCAAGGATTCTTTGCTTCATGTCCATCCAAGAAGTGATATATCTAGGCGGAAGATAATATAGCTAATCCTTGGTCGCGTCCCTCACGGAGAAAGGTAAGGATCTCAAGTTGTAGTCTTTTTCTAAAACTCTCGGCGACTTCATATTGGTGCACACCAGGTGACCCACCCCCCTCCCGAGCATCGTTAAATACACGAGAGGAGGCTGTCAATGTATTAAGGGTCAAAGATAGAATTTATAATGTTGCTCCCGTTCCTACTACTACACTACTAAGAATGGTAGATTGTGGCAAGTACTGGGGTTATCCATAGAGATGTTAGGAATCTAATAATTAACTAAACACAACCGTGGTTGGGTTGTCAATCCAACCACGTGTTAGGAATAAATAGTATTGTGAAAAAAGTCACTGGGGGAAGTTTGTACTAATAACTACCATAATGCAATTAAACACGAGAATTGACAATAAATTAGCACTTGGGGAATATTTGCATAACATGATTAATGTCACATCGACTTCATCACATACAAGAACTATACTATATTCTAGTGTTTATATCACGTATTGCGGACAGTGGT
>JAULKJ010300693.1:0-11597 GCA_032355405.1 Rubia balearica | reverse complement strand
TGATTTATTTTTTATAAAAAAATATATAAAAGTGGCAAACTTTAATTTGAAGTTTTACGTTAACATGTGATAATGTCAATCAGACAATCTTCATAACTATTGAACCATCAAACATTATTCATTACAAAAGGGTTCAAATGCCATAAAAAATCAATGACATAAATAGTGGAAAATTTCAAATCAAGCTAAAATATCAACAACAATCAAGCACCTCAACACTAACACTAACAATCAACCATCATAACCGAAAAATCAATGTCAAACAATACGTCACAAACAATCAAATTCAATTTTCACTCAACTTGTTTTCCTTCTTTGCTCGCTTATTCACAGACTTTCCTTCTCTTCTGATTGTTTCGAAGAGGATGACTCTTCTACTCCATCAACACAATAATTAAAGGTCAATTTCGGCCCTCTATTCAAGGGTACACCTTTGGGGGCATGATTGCTCATAACATTTTTTAAATATCTCATCAATGACATCGTAGAGCTCTATCTTGAAAAGTATTCCTGTGCAATAATCTAAAACATCACTTACAGTAATTAAAACATCAATATATGAAATTAAAACATCACAATAGCACACATAATATCACTGGCAACAACATTGAGAAATATCACATACAGTATTTAAAACTTCAATATCAAAATATTAAAACATCAACAGTACACACTGAAATATCAAAAGAACAAAACTGAACATCAATTGCATACTTAAATATGAAAACACTACAAGTATCAAACACTGAAATTATAATATTACACCCACGACCATACAAAATACTTAGAGCTAAAACATGAAAGATCAAAGATAAAACCTGAAACATCAACAACAGTATCTGAAACATCACACCTAAAAAAAGAAAACTTATAGTCCCTGCTTCATTCTCGATTGCATCAAAAGTGGGAAAGTATTCTTACACATCTAAAAAATAACAACAACACAAAAATTAGCACAAATCGTAACAAAACCTTAAGATATTACACACAATAAAAAAACAACATTGAACATCAATTGCACACTTAAAACACTACAAGCATCAAATACTAAAATTAATACATCACACCAACACAGATAATAGTACTTAAAATCTAAACAAGAAACATCAAACATAAAACCTGAAACATCAACAACAGTATCTAAAACATCACATTTGCAAAATAAAAAAATTTACAAATCCTCTTTCCTTCTCCATTGCAGCAACAAAGAGAAAGCATTCTTAGACATCTAAGAAATAGCAACAACACAAAAATTAGCACAAATCGTAACAAAACCCTAAAGTATCAGACACAATCAAAACTGAACATCAATTGCACACTTAAGCGTTAAAATACCACAAGCATTAAATTCTGAAATTAAAAATCACACCAACACAGATAACAGTACTTAAAGCCTAAAACACCAAATATCGAACTAAAAATGAGAAACATCAACAATTGCATCTAAAACATCACTGCTGAAAATAAAAAAAAACTTAAAATCATCCTTCGTTCTCGATTGCTGCAGCAGTGAGGCAAGTCTTCTTAGACATCTAAGAAACAACGATAGCAACACAACAATTATCACAAATCTATAAGAACAACTTACAAAACACAAAAAAAAAAATCTTCAAATATTACTAAGTATAACCTACACAAACCCTAGAATATGACATGAACCAAAGAAGGTAAAAAAATATTTTAAAAAACAACAAAATATGCGTAAAAACATAGCGAAGACATTACCTACGAAGTTAAACACAAAACGAAGGTCGAATTGTGTTAGGTCGCTGGAAATCGAAGCTAAAACCGGTAAAAATGCCAAAAATGAAGCACAACGGCTCTGCATTCTTGCAAATAACTGTGCACGAGAAATTTGGAAGAAAAATGGAGAACAAGTGCATTTGAATCGAAGGAAGAAAAAGGTTGAACGCAGGGAAATAAGAAAATGAGAGAGAAGAACGCAGAAGAAGAAAGGAGAGGAGAGTGAAAATGTCAAAAGATTGTGGGGAGAAGAAGAAAAATTGATATTTATACTTGGACTTAAATGTAAAATAATAAAATTTCTCATCCAGTCCCTACACTTTTAAAATTTTAATTTGAAACTCCATATTGAATTATTTGCAATTTAATCTCTGGTCTCACTGTAAGACCGTCTTATACAAGATTTTGTCTTATAAAATTCTATTTTCAACAAGACCTATTAGAAATATATTATTAGATATATATATATATATATCATTTAATTGCAATTCGGTGTTCGATCTGTTTCCGGATTATGTTCAATATCCAAAAACAAACCAATAACCACATACTCAATTCAGTTTACTCAATTTGGTTATTTAAAAATCGTATTACAAATTATTTGATCCAAATTATTCAAATTAAAATTATTTATTTTTCGAATTGGTTTTCAATTTTAGATATTTTCTCCCATCCCTACCTCTGTCACTCCGTACATTGTTTGTTTTCTCAAATTCTTTATGAAAAAAGATGATGAGGTGGTGTGTTGTCTTCAAAATAAGAATCTCAAAAATAATTTTTTGATATGCAATTGTAGTTTTGAAAAGTTTTTGACACAGTATTTGAATTTCTTTAAAATTTATTTAAACAATATCTCAGTGTCAGAACTTTTGATACAACAAAATAATATGACCTCATAAAAAGTCCCGAGTACTCCCTCCCGTTTCTCTACTTGTGGTACACTTATCTTATTGGGATTTTTTTTTAAATGACACACTTTTCATTTTTGAAAAGATTCCTTCATTCTCATCCACTCATTTTACTTTTTACATTCAATTTCAATCACTCATTTTTTTCACATAAATTTATAAGGGTAAATATAGTGTGTCACTCTTAGTGGAACAGAGTAGTATTTAACACACTAATTTGAGAAGCACATATAATCTCAGATAGAATTTAAGGCACTAATTTAAAACTTTATATTTTCTCGCCATATCAATTAAAAATACAAAAAAGTACTACTCCTTCCGTTCCTCTATTTCTGTCTTACAACAAAAAAAAGTGTGATTTTTTAAAAAATTATTAAAATAGCATAAAAATAATTTGTAAATAAAAAAGTATTTCATATTTTTTTATACATTCAAAATTTTACCAAAAATAGAAGTAAAATAATAATATAGGGACACCAAATAAAATAGGTAGTACACAAGTTGGGAGACAGAGGAAGTACACGTAAGCGTTGTCTCCGACTCTCCAATACAATTTAAAACACTATATTGAGATAGATAATAAACGTCTCGTTGATATTTAAGACATGATATTGCGTAAATGATATGTTATCTCAAATTATGTCATTACAAATAAAAATACTAGTAAATATTAGAGAGATAATGTACAATCTAATTTTTTTTAAAAAAAATATGTATAAGCTATCAAATTACATATTAATATCATAATCTATAATCTAAATAAGAGACACCACCATTGAATCTATTGAAGGTCAGTGGAGTCTGAAACTCTATCCATTTGAATAGTTAAGGACGCCATCTTGAAAACACTCAAACAATGCACCACCATTGAATATATTGAAACTCAGTAGAGCCTGAAATTCCATCGATTTAAATAACTATGGACGCTTTCTTGAGAACACTCAAACACTGCATCACAAATGAACCACTATCTCCAAAATTGAAACCACCACGATCTAACCATCAACAACCACCTGCGGGTCGGGAAACAGCATTGGGGACCACCGACACAGTCCCATAATGCTAGGTAATTCCCATCAAAAAATTACTTTAATATTCACAATTTTTATGGGACGTGTTTTGAACTCTTGACCTTTCAGTTATATAGAGTGTTTGGTTACCACTAGATCATCCCCAATTCACAATGTACAATCTAATCTAACAACAAACAAAAGGAATGGCATGCCATTGAACCTAATTAATAAAAGGACAATACATGACACTTTCTAAAGAGAAGACGACTATTCTCTGTGTCCCAACCAATTCTGCACAAGTTGACTTTCATCAGTTGACTAAAAAAAGTTTGATCATTGATATCTATAATTATGTGAAAATACAAGTTATAAAAAAAGTTGATATTTTAAAAATTCATGCTATTACAAATCGAACAAGATCACCTACGACAATATCTTAACTTATTTATCGATTCAAATTTGAGGTCAAAGTTAAAAAATTTTGACTAAATGAATAGTTAACTTGCAAAAATGGTTGGGAGAGGGGAGTGGGATTTAAGGAGAAGTGTCTTTCATTGCTTGAAAACCTTCCCGACGAAGATTATGACGGTGAAAGAAACTATTCCACCTGCAAATTAACCAGATCAGCAAGCACGAAGGATATCACAAGTGAAACTTACAGAATTTGATAGGACGGTGTTTTTTTTAAAAAAATGAGGGGTACTCATTCTCATGAATTATAAGATTGTTACATATTTGATCCAAGGTTAGGTCACACAACTTCTACCTAACAACTATAACTAACATGTCATAACTTTCTAAACACCTCATTTGTCTCACACACTGTGGAGTGAGCCTCTCACAAATGGACCTATCATTAGGTTCATGTGCCATATTGGAAATCTCTACTACTCGATGCGTGCCTCCAATATTCATCTTCACAGGGTTGCTTCAACTCCATAGTTTTGAGCGGTTGTTCCTGGATTTCTCCAATCTGCGATGGAATGTGTTCATTGAAGGAGTTTTGAGAACATGTCTGTTTTGGTTTGAAGCAGTCTGGTACTGCATGCCTCATATTTATTTAGTGTTGGCCAGATTTATCCTCACCGGATTGCCACAACTTCGCATTTCTGATTTTGAGAACCTGCTTGGAGGTTGTTGTTCTATTTCTCCAATCAGTGCAGTGGGTTGTAATCCAAATCTCGCCGGAATCACGAGAAGACCAACAATACACTTAGAAATAGAGACATAAAACAAACAAAAAAAGGTAACCAAAACCCTGACGTCATTCAGGGAAATTATGCTACGGCGCAAATCTACTCTAGCCCAGAAGTAAGTATCACCTTAGGATTATTATCCTCTGAACTTGCTGCATATTTGTACAACAGTCAGTGGGAACTCCGTTGTGTACCAGAAACTCAGTTCGACAAATACGTATTACTACAGAAAGACTCATTTATTTTTTTAGTGGACTAGATCATGTAACCTCCACATGACTATTTTAAAAGTTTCCCACAATCTAACACCACCGATGACAAAATCATCCACTGCTTCTAGTCAACTCTTTATCGCAGTCACCACGAGGTTGTCGTGGATATAGCTGACCACGGTGAATATTTGTTGAGCGATGAGACAACTTATGGGATGGGGATAGATTTAAGAGATGTACTATAGAAGAAATTAGCTGGATGTGCTTTAAGCCTAAATTTCTGATAGGGTCGAGGTGGGGATATGCATTTCATCGCCTTACGTCTCCATTGACCCATGTACTTCCATTCACCGTTGTACACCTTCGTTGACCAATACCACAGCTGATTACTGGGTTATCGTTGACCTAGTCGGGAAGTCATTGACCTTGTTGGACCATCGACAAACTCGTTTAAGCACCGTTTACCTCACCAGACCGAGTGGCCTAGCCAGATCTGATCGCCGAAAAATCATTGTCATTTCTAGACCATCAGCAAGGTCGGCGAAGCATCGTTTGCCTCGCCGGACTGCGTGTGACATCACTGGGAAGTGTTTAACCTTGCTGGACCACTGACAAAACACCAGAGCACCTGGTTACCTCGCTAAACCTGGTGGTCGGACCAGATTTGATCCCCGAGAAGCATTTACACTGTTAGACTGCAGGAGAGGTAGCCGGAGCACCGATTGCATCGCCAGAAATGATGGTGGCTTGTCCGGGATGCGGGTAGCTTTGCTTGCCATGCCGGAATTGCTTAAAATACCAGATTAACACATCTACCCGTCATTGGTGTGGCCTGCAATAGTGAGTTCGGCAATCCGCATCGTTCGTTATTGTCAGAGACGCTCCCCGGAGATTTCAGTGGTGATGGCGGCGGGAAAGGTGTCACCGGTTATAAAAACAAGGAAATAAGAAAGACAAGAAATGGAAAGGTGTGGGAGGATTCCGCCACCGCCAATGGCTTGGTTGAGGAGATGGCTTCTTTTTTTAAAAAGAGAATTTTCAGAGATTTTGTGTTGACGGAGAACATTGTTGGATAGCCATGCATGCGAACTAGATGAAGGGTAGTTAATGTGGTTGGTTCTTTCTAAATAAAAGTTTTAATTAGAGTGGGACCCTCTTTTCGAAATGTAATCCTTCTTTGAAATGTCATCACTATTGCACATTCTCGATTTAGACAAGTGACTTGATTGATTTGGTAGTTGTATCCTTTGAGTGTCTCGTAAAAAGGGCTTAAAGGATTGTAGCTATAAATAGGTCATGGTAATAGTGTTCTCTTCTCTTTTCCTTTCATCTAAGTGAGTCATATTTCATAGTTTCCTTGATATTTTAGAACTTTTACCGATACATTCATGATCAGTTGTCGAGGTTGTCTTTTGCCTCACCTTTCCAAGTAGGCATTCTTTCTATTTTCCTTTTGTGATCTTGAGTATGGATTCTTCAAGCTCCCCTATTACTTTTGATGAAACCGGAATGCCTCTTGGTTTCTCAATCAGAACTTGAGATCTGCCTGAGCTCTAAGGTATTTGGTATGTCCCCCAAGAGTTCCATTTTAGAGTTAGGTCATTTTTTGGGTGAGGAGTGTTCCCGTAGTAGTCACGCTAATTTTCTTGAATCTAATAGTGAAGAAGTATATGACCGGAGAACAGAGAGAATGCTGGTAAAGAACATTTGTAGCTTGATGAATATATTGATGTATGCATATGGCATGACTCTAACCTAACAAGAGTCTCAATAAAATTGGCGATACACCACCTAAATATTGATCCTGCGATTAAACTCATTTTTTTAAAAAAGAGAAGAATCTTCGCTCTAGAGGGGGGGTAGCCAATAAAGGAAAAGTAATGAAATTACTCAAAGCATATGTAATCGAAGAGATGGTCTACCTGGAGTGGCTAGCTAACCCAGTCTTGATTAAAAAAACATGACGTGGGATGTGCATCGGCTTCATCGACTTGAACAAATGTTGTCTAAAAGAGAGCTACCCACTCCATCTGATCGATTAGCTCATTAAGCCATAACGGGGTACCTAGGTGCTAACCTTCTTCGAAGCCTATAAAGGTTATCATCATATATCCTTATGACATATAAGGACAAAGAAAATTCCTCGTTAATCATGGATGCAAGGACATTTTGTTACAAAAAGATGACATTTGGGCTCAAGAATGCAGAAGACACATATCAGCACTTGGTGGATAAAATATTCAAGGAGCAGGGCGGCAAGGACGTGAAGATATACGTGGATGGCATGGCAGTCTAAAGAAAACGTTATGTAAATCTCCTCAAGGGCTTGAGAGAGACATTAGAGCGACTCTAATATGAAAATTTGAAGCTCAACCCATTAAAATGTACCATTGGAGTGGGGTTGGGAAGTTCCTAGGCTTTATGGTATTAATAGAGGGATAGTAGTAAATCCA
This sequence comes from Rubia balearica, assembly GCA_032355405.1. Lineage (NCBI taxonomy): Eukaryota > Viridiplantae > Streptophyta > Magnoliopsida > Gentianales > Rubiaceae > Rubia > Rubia balearica. The sequence continues at coordinate 4,072 of JAULKJ010300693.1, read as the reverse complement.
GATTACTTTGATGTCGTTCTCAAAATGAAGTCCCCCAGATACGCTAAGGATGTTTAGCACCTCATGGGTTCCTTAGCTGGTTTAAGTCGGTTCTTGTCAAAGATAGTCGAAAAGCATATTCCCTACTTTCAGATATTTATAAGAAGGGAAAAAAGATCGAATGGAAAGAAGAGTGTGAAGATGCTTTTCACCAGTTCAAGGAACACTTTCACTCCTTACCGACACTTATGAAACATGAAAAGAGAGAGGCACTTTACTTGTACATCTCAGCGTCGACGAAAGTCATCAACACAATGCTAATCAAGGAAAAAATCACCATCAACACACCCAGTATATCCTAGCAGGGGCAAAAAATGTGCTATGCCACACTAGAATGGCTGATCCAAGGGTTGGTATATGCAGTTCCACGCCTACGACCATATTTCTACGTTCACACAATTGTATTACTCACCAACCATCTAATCCGCCAGGTACTCCTTAAACCTGAAGTTTGGGTAGAATAATGAAATGACTAGTCGAAATAGGAGATAAAGACTTCATGTACCACTATAAAATGTCTATCAAAGTCTAAGCCTTGGCTACTTTAATAGTGGAAACAACGGAGGGTCAACCAGGGGAGCTGTCTATCAAAGATTTAAACTACACGTTGATGGATCACCCCACGTTGGAGGAAGTGGAGGTGTTCTCTTGACTAGCTTAGGCAGAAAATATTTTCCATGTGTCTTACATTTTTACTTCCGAGCCACTAATATCAAAGTGGAGTACGAGACTTTGATCACAGACTTAATTTTGGCTAAATATTTGGTCGTACAACACACTGAGATATTTAGTTTCTCGCAGATAGAGGTTCAACAAGTCAATGAGGAGTACGAGGCTAGGGAAAGGAACCTTCAGAGATTTGGAATCGATGCAGCCCGACAAACCCTAGCCGTTGGCATGGGTAACATTGGGTCGGGTATGTTCGATCATAAAACAGAGATGGTTGGTGTCGATAACAACGGATGAAGTTTGTAGCGTAGGAGCCTCGAAAACTAGGTTGGTGGAGAATAAGAAAGGCTGACCGGAGGATCTATGGAGATTGCCTAGCTGACAATGAGTGGAACATTAGAAGCGGCACATCATGGTGGCACCTAGCCAACTCGGGCGGTGGTAGACAACTCTTAGTGGTGGCCGGTGTCTCATGGAGCTGCTTGACGGTGCTCTACACAGTGGCATATTTTCCCACCTCGGGCCTTCCAGAAATCCAAGCCCAATGCACACCCAGCGTAATTTCTTTTTTCAGCCTAACCCTAAAATATATATCCCACTTCATGCGCAGTTTCACCGCCCAACAAATAATTATCGTGGGCGACTGTAACCACAATAGGCTTGTGGTGGCTACAACAGAGAGATGACGTTAACCGAAGTCAGTAGTGGTGATGAGTTGCGTGCAACAATCAAAATGGGTCATCATGAGACGGGTTCCTATTATGGCCCAATGAAAAATAGGAAAATGGTTATTTTTACGGTAGTCTGCATTTGTCGAGCGGAGTTTTCTAACATACAACAGAGTTCTCACCGTCTTGTAGCACCACATCTGCAACGGGGTTAGAAGGCAATGCTCCCTAGTTCATACCTACTTATGGGTGACAGAAGAATTGTGGTGAAATATGACTTCCCTGAATGAAAGATTTATGCTTTTTTTAAGCATGTTTTTGGTGCTCTCGCGACTCTGGCGATACTTAGGCTCTTCCCCACCGCTGATTAGAGAAATCCAGTGACAATCTCCAAAAATGGTTCTCAATACTTGGACTATGGAGTTATAGCACTCGTTAGGGTCAACTTGGCCAGCTATAAATAAATATGGAGGCACGCAATACCATACTGCTTCAAATCAGAAAAGACATACCCCCAAAACTCCTCCAACAGGCACTATCCATAGCTAATTGGAGAAATCCAACAATATCCTCTTCGAAACGATATAACTAATGAAATTTGGTGAAAACAAAAATTGGAGGTGCAGGTTAAGTAGCAGACTGCTAATATGAAATGTGGACCTCATAATAGGTTCATTTGTGGAAGGCTAGCCAAATAATGTGTTTGAGCTTAGAAAGTTTTATAATATTAGTTATTTTTGTTAGTTAGAGATTGTACTTTCTAAACCCGACACAATAATGTGGCAATTTTAAAATGAGAAAATGTTCAGATTGGTACCCGCTTTTAAATGATATTTACAATTTGGTACCTTCATTTTAAAATTGTTATGATAAAGTACCCACTTTTTTCATTAATGTTCCGAAGAGGTATTTTTTAGTTAAAAGTTGGTACCATTGTGGTACAATTTTGATTTAAATCGGTACCCATGTTTTGTTGAAAGGTGACAAATGAAAAAGTGGTTACATGTAAAGGACAAATTTAAAATATAGGTACCAAACTGTGAATTTCGATTAAAATTGAGTGTCATTTAAAAAAATCTTCCATTTTTATATTAGTGAGAATGAAAACAATGTTCGTTAAAAAAAACCTTCATCATGATCGGTGGTTCTAATTATTAGAAGAAAAAAAATGAGTAAATGTGTAGGAACTACTCCCCTCCCATAATTATTGGGATATTTACTTTTTTCACGTTTTTCAATGATCGCGTTTGATTGTCAATATTCCTAACTGCATAAAACAATTCCGTATAAAAAATTTGATATTCAAAAAATAGATATTAATATGAATCTAATAATATCTCACATGATATATTTATTACATATATATTAGCTTATATTTATAGTCAAAGTTAACAAATTTAATTTTAAAAATATAAATAAACCAATAATTATGGATACGGAGGGAGTATTATACTATTGCAAGTATAGTACTGGAATGCTATGAAAATACTCCCCTTGGATGCCTTACATTACCGACACTCAAAAGCTTTAAACAAACTCAGAATGGGTCGAATGCGTGTGTGGCCTCCACCAGGTTCGGTCATTGAAAGAAACATTGAACTCACTCCGATAACAAAACAAAAAAATTCATATAAAAAAAAAGATAACAAAAAAAATCGGAGAGATAAGATACTTTCTCTGTCCCCCTATTTTAGTGTCTTACTTTCTCTTTTGTCAATATTCAATGATGATTTTAATATCTTAAATTATGTTTTAAAATAGACAAAGTGTTGAGAAAGATCGTATTTCATAAGCTTATGAAAAAACGAAGTTTAATTAAAATAATAAAAGGTAAAAGGTCTTAGTTGCAATATTAAAGTTTTATTATAAAACATGTAGTAGATATAAAATTTATAACCCGATTAATGCAACCCGAAAATTTTATCTTAATTTCTTCTAATTTACACTTTAAACCTTGGTCTTTACATGACTGACTCTTAAAAATAAATTATGAAAATTAAATATTCTAAAATATGTGTTACGATAAATGTAGCAGTATCTCATTTGATATTTTTCACATTTATAAATTTACATATTTTTACGATACAAACAATATCAATTTTATTGATAAATAGTGATGTAAGACACTAAAAAAGGGACGGGGGACGGAGGGAGCACATGTCGTTTCTAGTTTCAAATAATTGTACTTTTTTCATGATTGATCCTTGTCCCTTTGTGCCTTCTTTTTCTAAAATCAGACAACCCCTTGCAATAACTTTAAATCCAGACCTTTGCTTCCCGATTCAGTTCAGATAAGAAATGATTTTTTGATTAATACAGATGGGATTAAAATGACATTCTCTCAAAAAGTTGTGTCTTAATTATCACCAGGCCGTTTTTCAACAAAACATAAAATGACACGCACTTGTTTTCTTACAAAACATAAATAAAATAAGAACAAAACCTTTTAGTGTTAACAAGGGGTGATAAGAAAAACACACAAGCTGAATATGATCGTCGGTCAGCTGCATTGTGAAGTAAATGCCAGTTTCCATTACAGAAATGGCACTTCCTAACTTATTGCTGGAAGGGGAGAAAAACCGAAAGAGACATTCTCGAATATCACTAGGCCGGAATTACAACCAGATTAACTGCTCTGCACGGCCGGATTTAAGGAGCCTTCAAGGTGTTGGCAACATCAATCACAAAGCGATATC
>JAULKJ010300685.1:0-20421 GCA_032355405.1 Rubia balearica | reverse complement strand
CTGAAAGTTTGCAAGTGTGTGATCTGTCATTCCAATCCTCGTTGGATGCATTTACAGGGGTTATGCGATCAGGAGAATTTTACATGGAACTCACAAAGAACATGCCCGAAAACCCAAGGGAATTACAAAAAATGATCGAACAATATGTTCGAACTGAAGAAGAAAATAATCGTAAGGTAGAGTGAGAGCAAGGCGAAAAGAGAATAATGGAAGATTCAAAAGGAATATTTTTAAAGAAAGGGAAGATATATATCCCTTTCAAGGGAAGAGAATCAGGAATTCAGGTTACACCATTACAAAAGACACCTCTGACAAAATCGCGAAAATAACTCTGGCAAGCGAACAGAGTGTTACTTTGTGAACCGACACCAATGATAGCATCCCTAGAAAAGAGATCCTAAGAATACTTGAGAAGGAAAATTGAGGAGAATTTGAGGAATGGCTATCTATGCCAAACAAGAAAGAATATGAAGGAAACTGATACAACGAAACTAACAAAGCAGGAAGCTCCATGGCTAAGAACCAAGCTATAGAAAACGCACTATGAAATAAGCAGAAGATGACATCAGTGGTAGATTATGAAGAAGATATCACGAGTGAAGCTCCAGAAAGAGTAATCCTATCGATACATTGATCATATGAACACCTATCGAATAATGCCTGGAAAGCCAAGGCCAAGTATTCACCACCACAGGAGCCTGCTAACAAGAGATTTCTCTCAGACGAGACAATCACATTTAGCGAAGAGGATGAAGTTCCCAATATTTCACCTCATAATGACCCAATTGTCATTATCGCTAAGATTAGAAATGTAATGGTTCATAGGGTGTATATGGATGATGGAAGTGCAGTCATAATTCTATTTGTTGATTGGTTCAATAAATTGGGGTTCAAATGGACTATACTAAAGAACTCCACATCCTCTCTTGTAGGATTTATGGGACGAGCAGAGACACCTTTGGGTAACACACAACTACTTGTTACAATAGGAGAAAATTATAGAAACTGTACTATCATGTGTGACTTCATGATTATGGATGCACCAAGTCAATTTAATGCCATCATTGGTAGGACTTGGATAAATACAACAAATGCAATGTAGTCCCCATACCACTTAGTAATGAAGTTCCCAACTCCAACAGGAAAGAGGAAACCAACAAATAGCCAGACAATGTATGGTTATTGCGATGAAAGAAGGTAAGAACGTGGAGCAACAAAAAATGGTTGGCACTATCTCAGATTGTGCCTTGTTCAAGCGATAAGATCATCCAATAGAGTTGGGGGAAGAGGATGAAGTTGTCGTTTTGAATGATGAAGACACCTCTAAGTGTGTTAAAATAGGAAAACATCTTCTAAACCTTGAGATGGAAAAGGTTATAAAAATACTGCGAAGCCACAAAGATACGTTCAAATGAAACGTACAAAACACGGTAGGAGTTGACCTGGTAATTTCTACCCATTCTCTAAATATCAGTGATTCAGTCAAATCAGTCAAGCAAAAGCAGTAATGCTTCACAAATGATAGATAGAAATAAATCAAAGAGAAAGTAACAACATTGCTTCAGGATGGTATCTTAATGGAGGTAATATACCCAAAATGGTAAGCAAACCCAATGATGGTAAAGAAGGCAGACGCGAGATGGAGAATGTGTATAGACTTCACTGATGTTAATAAGACACACCCAAAGGACTATTATCCTTTGCCTAAAATTGATCAACTTGTAAAAGCAATTTTAGGATACAAAGTCCTAGCTTTCTTGGATGCGTATGAAGGATATCACCAAATATCGATGAACCCAGAAGATGCAGAAAAAATAACCTTCATAACAATCTTCGGGACATTTTGCTGTGTGAAGATGCCATTTGGCATAAAAAAATGCAGGAGCAACATATCAAAGAGTAGTCGAAAATGCATTTCACAATCAAATAGGACAAAATGAGAAACCATATGTTGATGACATGGTGATCAAAACAAAAAAGGTATGCAACTTTTCATAATACTTGAAGGAAACCTTGGATAAGCTAAGTGTGATTGGCATGAAGCTTAATCTCAAGAAATTCATAATTGGAGTAGGCGCGGGGAAATTCTTAGGATACAAGGTATCCTCCAAGGGGATTAAAGCTAACCCAGAAAAATACAAGCAATAGTTTACCTTCTTAGCCATGAACAGTAAGGAAGTATAAATATTAATGGGATCGTTGGCATCACTTATTAAACATTTCCCACTCTTTGAAGTTATAAAAAAGGTCTAAAAGTTTAGCTAGAATAATGAAAGTTAGAAAGCATATGAGTCCTTGAAGGAGCAGCTTCAGGCACTGCCAACATTGAAGTGACCAGTACTTGGAGAAACCATATATTTGTACCTGGAAGTTTCAACAAACACATTAAGCTCTGTTTTGGTGTGTTAAGAAGGCCAACAACAAGTCCCAGTGTATTAAATTAGCAGAATACTACAAAGTGCAGAAAAGGCGTACTTCTAGTGGAAAGGTTAACTTTAGCTTTGGTTATTCAGCAAGGAGGCTGTGAACCTATTTCCACAGTCATAGAATCATCGTCTATACTGATTACCCAATCAAGAATATCCTAATAATCCTGAATCATATGGAGAATGACCAAGTAGAATCTTGAATTAGGCCAATATGAGATCCGGTTCGAACCACGAAATGCAATCAAAGCACATGTTTTGGCAGATTTCACTGCAAACAAGCACAGACGCGCAAGAGGTAAATGGGCAACATAATATTTGAATCTAAAAAGGAAAATCTAAATGGGTAGACATTGCATGGAAATTGTTCGTTGATGGAGCATCTAGTAATAAAGGTTGCAGTGCAGGACTGCTACTTGCCGATCCAGAAAGAGAAGAACACATATATTCACTTAGTTTTAACTTTCCACTCACTAAAATGAGGGTGAATATGAGGCATTAATATGTGGCTTAGATCTTACAATCAGAATGAAAGTCAGAATCATTAAAGCCTTTAGTGATTCATAGACAGTGGTCCAATAGTTACGGGGAGACTATGAAGTGCGAGAAGTGTAGTTGATAAATTATTTAGGAAGGGTTCATCAGCTCATTGCCCAAATTGAATACTTTGATATTCAACATGTACTAAGAGGTGAAACCACAAAGGCAGATGCCTTGAGAAAGCTAGTGACAACTAGATTTTAGTCATTGGTAGGACACAATGATGTGAAAGTGGAAGTCATCCCAGTCAAAAGTGTTGTGATAATAACTGTATCAATTGTACAGACAAAAGAAGTAAATTGGATGACACCATTAATAGTTTACTTTACAATGGGAAAGTTGCCTGTAGTTAAGATACAAGCCAGAAAATTAGAATTGCTATCTCACAACTATGCCTATGAAGAAAGAATCTTATACAAAAAAAGTTTCTTATGTCTATGGATAAAGTGAATAGGACCATCGTAAGCAAGGGAAATCTTGAAAGAAGTACATGAAGGATTGTGTGGAGCGTATCAAGGGTCTTGAAAAATTGCCAGATAATTCGAGCAGGTTAATATTGGCCAACTATGTTCAACGATACGTACAACTTCGTGCTCAAGTGAAAAAGTTTCTATATCACTGCCCCAATTTCACATCAATCACAGGCTGGTTTAACAACGATATATGGAGATTGGCCATTTGATAAATGAGAAATCGACCTAGTCGGATCTTTTCCAAAGGGTGCTGGAAATGCAAGATTTTTAATTGTGGCAATTGACTGCTTCACAAAATGGGTAGAAGCAAAGCCATTGGGAAGAGTTACTACAGAAGTAACAAGAAAGTTCTTTTGGAAGAATGTAGTTTCTCACTTCAAGGTGCCACAGAATATCATCACAGACAATTGCAGATATATCACAGGTGGGACCTTTATTGAATGGTGCTCGAAGTGAGGGATTACACAGACGTTCTCATCTGTAGCTCATCCTCAAGAAAATGGTCAAATGGAAGTAACCAACAAATGGATAGTTCATGGTATCCAAAAAAGATAATAAGGGAAGCAAACTGGTTGGGTGGATGGGATACCCTATGGTCGTACAGAAATACCGTTCGAGAACATATAGGAGAAACACCATACAGTCTAGTCTATGGTCATGAGGAAGTAATATTTGAGGAAATCAGGAACTCAAGTCTTTAAGTCGAAGAATACAATGAGGAAAATAATCCCAAAATGATGAGGGTGATTTAGATGAAGTCGAAGAAAAAATATTGCAGGCAAAAATCACAGAGGAAAAGTATAAAGATAAGATGGCCAGAACATACAATCAGAAAGTCAAAGAGACGCAATTTTGAATTGGTGATCTTGTGCTGTGGAAAAACGAAGCAAGCCTAAAAGAAGAAAAATGAAAGATAAGCAAAAATTGGAAGGGCTGTACAAGATAGTGAAAGAGCATTGATCCAACTGCTATGAGTTACAAATATTGGACGACAACAGCGTCCTCAATACTTGGTATGTGATCGACCTAAGAAATTTTTATGTGTAGATCCAAGGTGGAGAATAGGAAAAATCCAAATTGTATCGAAGCCATGAGATTATGTTTGCATCTTTGCTAGTTTGGAAAAGCGATATTATCGCAGTCGTACATTATAAACATCTAAAAGCATTTTTTAAAGGAAAATAACTTTCCATGACTTTTACTAGCTTCAACTTTTCGATTTTGCAAGCTATAGATCTTGCAACTTTGTGACCTAATTTTTCCAAGCCATAGATCTTGCACAAAGACAGACATGCCTACGAAAACACCGACGTAAGCAAGCAATAAATCTTACAATTCACACAATACAAGTTCTCGAGTTCACAAGCTATAGATCTTGCAACTTTGTAAACTTAACTGAGCAAGTCATAGACCTTGCAAAAAGGCAGATATGTCAACAAATATATTGAAAAAAAGATAGATCTTGCAGGATCACACAATACAAACTCTTAATTTTGCAAGCCATAGATATTGCAAAAAAGGCAAATGTTCCCACAGAATCAGCAACATAAGCAAACAACAAACCTTAGTTTCACATTGTAAACGTTTATAACGAAATGAATAGATCTCTTAGACAAATATATAAATGAACAAGGACAAATGCAAAAAAAACATAACATTTTATATTAATCGACAGGGAAAGGACCAATCCTAAAATACAAGTCAATATAACATATAAGTACTACTTGAAACATTCCAAAAAAATAAACTAGTACACCAAATAAAAAACTATTTGTGCCTTGATGGGCGAGATGATCCAGATGAGGACGACCTTCCATAACGACGAGGTTGCTCAGCCTCACAACGAGATTGCTCATCCTCGTGTTCCTCATCCAGAATATGTTCTTAGTGCCATTTCATATATAAGTAGGCAGGATGCTGTGTTAGACCCTTTCGCTCCATATGACCTAGGTACCTTGCATAGTTTACAGGGCCAAATTCCTAGTGGTTAAGCTACATACTCATAACATCAACAATATCTTGATAATTCTTTTTTGTCCATTAAGTTTGCACTTCGTACTCCAGTTGGCGAATATGCAACCTAACAAAATCTGACAAATTAATCCTCTGCCTGCCGATATTCGTAGTCAGGTCTCCACGACTAGCACGTCCACGAGATGATGATGATTGAAGGGCCTGTAGCTGGTCTTTGTAGTCCACACAAGCATGTTCAAGATGGTGCCCACCCGAGTCACGATGGTTGCACTCAGTACGAAACTTATCATTTTTATTACGTAGCTCAGTATTTATAGTGAACTGTTCATTAAATCTATCTACCACCCGGCTGAAGGAGAAGAATGGTAATCACACTCATTCTATTTTTTCGTCAACTGATCCAGTAAATCGTTGATGCGAGAACACTGATTATCAATAATCAAGTTCTTTTGATGATCTTCGCGGGCCTTGCTTGCAGCAAAAAAAATTAGCCTTTTCTTGCTAACTGTGTATCCTAACCATACTCAACTGTTGGCGCTGAATAAGGTTGTTTTGTTCAGCACAAAATTCCTTCAATTCATGAGCAGAGTATTTAGTATCCTCGAAAGACTTTTTCCACCCAACTTCAAGGTCATTGATACTCATTCAATAACATATACTTCAGATGAATACCTAACGACAATGCTCATTCCTGAACACGGCTAGGAAGATTAAGCGAATGTATGTATATGCTGACAGATTGAAGATTGATTAATCTACAAACTATATCCTAGTTCAAAGATTCAATACGGTATCCTTCTCAGGTACATATATGCTACAAGGGCATGCCGTAGAAGATGAAGATGATAAGGAAGTAGGAATTTTCCAACCAATACAATGGAATAGAATCCAAATTATAGAAGTGATCAGCAGAAACAAGCTCAAGATATTCCTTACATGAAGACTAAGTAACTTTAATCATCTTAATGGGGCAATGTGAAATAAAAGAGAAAAACCCAGGACGATGAGGAAAACAAATATTAGATCCCAAATAGTCAAGATGATTCAAAAACTTATGATCAACCAAAACGATGAGAAGTTGCAAAATTAGAAGGGAGATGTAAAATTATTATCCATAATAATACAAATCGTGCAGACATACATTAGAGTATTATTATGAATTACAACTAAAAAATCTCAAAATCAATGGCACTAAGATAAACTAACATTAGAGGGAGAACCGTAGGAATGCGGGATGAGAGCATAATCATCCTTGTCCGCATGTTGGGTGGAGACCTCAGTGTTTGCATTGGACTTAGTTTTTGCATTAGTCTCAGTATTTGCATTGACATCGGGATTTGAAGTAAACCTTGGAACGTGAGAACCGAATGGAATGCCTTTGAAATAATCAACTTCACATCTCTTAATCTCAGCGACAGATGGAAAAGAAGGAATAACAGCGAGGTGAGATAGTAAGGTATAAGGATGACCGCCATAAAAAATACGGCTAATGAAACCCTCATTAAGCACAATCTTATGTTGCTCCAACATTGTCTAAGACCTAGAAAATTTGGGCAAATTCTTTGCCTTCAAAGTGGGGTTCAATTTTTGTAATTGGACCAGAGCCTTGCAGTACCCAACATTGCGAGCGTAAGCAGTAAATCCTTAAATAAATTATAAAAAGAGTTCGTCTTGATGAGTTGATCAACAAGGACTTGAGGGTACCCAGGTGAACCAGGACCATTAGTTCGCATCTTCCCTAGTTTAGAACGTAGCTTATTGGCTTCCTTCTCAGTGGTCAAAGCACGCTTCTGAGTAGAGCATTGAAGTTCTTTAGCAGCTTCAAGAGAGACACTCAGAGCTTTGCACTTCTCTTCGCTGTGCTGACACTTTTCAAGAAGAGAATCGTCTCCCTTGGTGAATTGTGAAACTCGTTCGCTGGAAAGCTGAAGACTTTCACCAACCTGATGATAAAAATACAAAAAAAAACATGACAGTTAGACATTGTCATAGAGAAACACCGAATCAAATCAAACATAATTTTAAAATGCTTCAGAAACATACCATGACCATTGTCTCATGGATCAAAATTTTATATATGGCGGAAATACTTCCCTCTACCATTAATTTATGGCTTCGCGGTGGAAGTTTGGGATGAGAATGGCTAATATGCCCCTTTTCTTAGGGGGCTCCGAGGCACTTGAGGATCCATCAGTTCAATCCTTCTTCCTTATTCTTTGTAAAGTATCAGTAACATTGTTAACAGCTACCTCTCCAACTTCATTAGCTATAACCTCAGTAGTTATTAGCTGAGAATTTCCTTCGGCAACATTCTCCTGTGAGACAACAGTTGCAGTGTCGCCGTGGATTTGGTTAGGCAGAGCTTCGAGCTCATCTTTTTTGTCATCAGAAAAGAATGTCCTCTCAATGAGATGCTTAACTAAGCCCATATCTTCAATCCAATGAGAAGTAAGAGGAAAGAAATAGAACAATGGAAAACCATAAGGCAACGACAAACAAACACCTTCACTCTCAGAATAAGCATGACGAAGACTGATTGAATGTTCGTTGTGTGTTAATACAACCTCAGCCTCAGCATTAAGGCAAACCCCAGCCTTAGGAAGTTCAATTTGGGAACATTATAGTTCAAATTGGCAAAGCTGGTTCACTTCCATTACCAAGTTTTAAGAAGTTTATTTTTGCGCCATACACCACAGTTATTAGGAAATCCACTAACAATCTCAATATTGGGAATTACTAGATAAAGGATGAATTCGTTAGATGAATTTTTCACCTTGCAAAGATGATAACGGATACGAAATAGGTCAATTGAAAAATGGAATTGAACTTCTTCACACACATGATAGAAAGCAACAATAATTAATACAGCTTTAGGGTGAAGATGAAATAATGCGAACCAGTAAGGTGAGAGTAAGTCTGCGATATGCTGAGAGAAAGGAAAAGAAAGTCTAAATTTAAGATAGTGTAGATAGAAAGAGATGAAGCCAGGAGAAGGATTGCGAACAATCTCAGAACAATCAGGGGCCTTAAGCAAATAGGAGGACAAAAAAGGAAAACTTTTTTTCAATCACCCAAGTAGTAATCACAAAGAATACTAATGACGGTAGAATTAGTAGCATGGTCAGATTCCTCCCCAGAGTTGACATCGTCAACTGGAATATCTTTTACGGAGGGTTCACCAACATTAGGGATAGATATTGAGGCAGTCATAATTCCTAAAACTCAAGAAAAAAACTCTATCAATCAGAGTCACAGAATGCAAAAAGGTATAGTCTGGTAAAACCTCAGGTAAAGAAACATAGAATACGTGCAGAGAAGAAAAACAGAGGAGAACAGGAAAAAAGGAAAGTAATTGGAAGAATCAAGATAGTAAAGCAAAGTTATTATAATGAAGACGTCACACAAGTTTACAATTATTAGAGTCGTCTGAGAAAATGAGGAGATTAAGAACAAGGAAAATTACGAGTTGATGTACGATGAGGAGTTGGAACGATAAAGAAGGCAGGAAGAAGATGAGGAATCCAAAAGGATTAATGAATTTAATTTACGAATGTAAAAAAGCCAAGAGAAGATAAATCAAACAAGAAAGTAGTGATGAATTTTTAACAAAAGTAACTTACCTTTTTGGGAATAAGCGAAGACGGCGGTACGTGGGAAGCTACAGTACACTGAATAGTTACAGAATTGTGTCACCAAAATCAAAGTACTTATAAAGGGGGAAAATAACTCCAAGAGAGGAAATTTCAGAACGATACAGCGAATACAAAGGAGGAAATGTCGATTCAATGAAACAAAATCTCAAACGACTAATTTGGTTACAAGTACAACGGATATAGAGAAGATTCAAATTCAAAATCAGAAACCTAACCAAAATTGCATTAGTAACTAAGAAGCAAGTAACACTTCGCAAAGACAATCTTAATTACATCAATGGGTAACATGTTATTACAGCTTCAGAAGGTCACGAAACAATAGTTCTCATGCAGTTTACAAAAAAAGATATCGCTTCGTGTTTACTAGTCTTCATGTCTAGGAGGGCTTATGGTGTACATAATCCCATAAAATAAAGGATTTTGGCCTTGAGGTCTAGCCCAATGTTCGACCATAAATAATAAAGATGGAATATACAATGATTCAGCCCAAAAGTTCATGTCAACCACGAACCGATAAAGGTGAACTATGTCTGAGAGGACTCAGCCATGAACCGAGAAAGATGGAATCATGACCAACACATAACCACAAATCAAGATTATAGTGACCACGACTCAAATACAATGTGACCCACGACCTCAAACCTGAGTAAAGCGGAGACACAACCACAGTCGCCTATAAATAAGGAGAGCAATACTGGCTTAGGTAAGTGAGACTAAACTGAGAAATTCCATTTCTCTGAAGGAAAGACTGACTTGATCGTCTGAGTATCTTCCCTGAAATTACTTCCGGGATCTATTTTGTTGGAGGATGTGTTTTAAGGTGAACAACTGTTACTTTTCTTGGTCGAGATTACCACATGAGTTGGGATAAGTTTAGAAATGGAAATTACAACACATTCATTTTTATTGAGTAATTACTTATGCATCACCCCTACATACCTAACACAACTTCGATATTGGAACCAACAACTTACTTTGAATAGGTGGTCGATGCATGATGGATGACCACCACATAACTTTCCAGGAAGAATTGCAGATATATTTAACACCCACCCTCACTCTATCGAAACAATTGTTCTTTCCCTATTTCAATTTTCCTTCTCCACGCCGAACCACAAATTTGATTACAGGGATTCATCACGCCAGGAGGACATTCAAAATATTTTCGAGGGCAATTTCTCATCTCTTTAGGTTTTGGATCTAAAGAAGCGGTTCTTTCTGGTAAGTTTTTTATGAGTATTTAATTTAATGGAGCAACCCATGTTAATACAGCCTCTATTTTCGTTAATTTACTTTGCCATAGAAATTCATTACTACAACTTATCTCCATCGTTCTTGCTTAGTACGTTGTTAAAATATGAATGCATTTGCTCAAGTTTGTTTGGGTGGAATTCATTCCATTCAGGGATACAATTACAAAGAAAAACAAATGATTGAACAAAATATAGATCGAAACCAAGTTGTCAATGGGCATAACGAAATTATGAGAATAAGAAATAGAACGCGAGGTATGTAACACCCTAGATCTCTAACCACCTTGTTTGTCGTAAGTTATAGGTCGGACCTGAGCGTGTTAATAAAAATCTAATGAGATGGATTACATAGATGTATAAATGGGAAATACATATTTCAGTTTTGGATTTTTGAAATTCAAAACCTAACTTACTATTACAACTAAAGATTCATGTAAACTATTTTACATGATTTTAGCATATGGTATATATCATACCCTCGCAGTCATGGTCTGATGGGGCTATGGGCGCTTTGAGGGAAATCACCTCGCACAACAAGCATGAATTAACCAACCTTAGAACATGTCCCATTAAGACCAAGAATTTAGCAAGAAATGAGAAAATGACGCATGCCACAATAAAACGATCGGAATGCATATTAAAGGGGAAAAGAAGTAAGAATCGGGACTCACACAAACACAAAGATTTCTAAAATAATAACTTAAGAATCAGAGCTTCTTCCTGGTGGCAACCTCAGGAGGTATGTTTTACGTATCCGATGAAGTGGAGTAAATGAACTTTTCTCGTACTCTACCTCTACCTAGAAGGAATCCTCCACACCACTGAAGCCGTCTGTGGGAACCTAAGTTTTTCTTTGTTTCTCGGTTTTGGTGGATCAATGAGGCAATTAACTACCTTAGGATACTAGAAACACAAAAAAAGGGGACGGCAGCTGCCCAAAGAAACAATAGGAACAAACGTATAACAAAAAGATCAAGACCAAAAAGGAAAGCAACAAAACAATCTAAGCTCATCCACTCTGTGCCAAATCTTCACAAGAATACCCATGGCTAACTAACGTACATTCATACAAAGGTACGTAGAACACACCTAACAACCTCACGGAATTCATTTACAAATAACTGCAGAAATATTCCTCCTAACAAAAGAACATGGTAATAAAACCTGCTTAGATACAGAAATATGTCTGATAGAAAAATATATAGGAATACACTTCGCTGGAATTACACCCAAATAGTTAATACAAGAAACAAAAGCTCAGCTCACAAAGCCTAAGTAAGCCTTCCCTAAACATAATACTAAGATTAGAGAATACTACCTGATCATGCACAAAACAAATAACCCCACTATAACCTATTCCTATACGGCCTTAGGGAAATAGGATGTCAACTTATTTCATCCATTGTGTCACGATGGTGGAAGGACCGACTAAGTGAGACAATGATATTGCCTCGTCCATACACCAAACCACATACAAAGACTATATGCGACATATTTACCCAAATATAACACATGTACAACACTCCTCCTTCTCTTAGCTACACATCGGAGAAACCCTGAGCCATAAATCCTACGATAGCTCTTCCTTGTACCCACTTCCTGGTTTTATGTGATGATGCCATAACACCATCATCAACAACACTCTCTTTTGCTAATCCCATTCGCCAATCCTGTTAGAAGGCATAAAAATATCATATTTCGTTAATACAACTTTACGATACATAATATATCTGAAAAAATCACTTATATAGCAATTTCATAGTCCTAACACAAAAACATGAGAGGAATACCTCTCCCACATGGAGAAAACCCTCTATCTAACCCCAACCACCACATAATCGGTGATGAGCCAAAAGATTGCTAAGATAACTCATCTTGAACAACACCCTAGAAGCTAGCTCCTCTAAAATGCTATTGTGCTACTTTAAAACACAGGAATAACAACCCTTATATAGGCACAAATTGACTTCAGGCATCCAACAATTAGCACAGTAATAATATTCAATATAATATACTACCTAAGAAACCAATTAGCCAAATAATCCAAATGCCAAATTACACTCCAAAAGACACATCCCAACGTTCCACTCTTATCTAAAAGGTTAACGTTCAAATCATATTAAAGGCAGAAAGCACATAGCTAAGCACTTAAAAACCAAACATTAAACCCTAAAAAATCTCTCTACAAGATCGGGGAGATAAGCCACTACTTCACATAACCTTGGGAAACCACCAGCGCGCGACACAAGTGTCAATCTCCTTACCTCTCCTACGCAAGCATAACAACTCATTAAAACAACACATCTAGAAGATGTGTAACGGTAACCTCAATGGTAAAGCAACCGCATATATGTACTTGATTTTGTATATGCCTGGAAAACCACCAGCCATGAATTGTCGAACCACGAGGACCAGCAACATACCACAACAATCTATCCCTCTTTAAGAAAACATCACTTGGCTAATCTTATAGCCAATTTTAGATTAACGAAAGAACACAAGATGTAAATACAAATAAAACAAAAACATTACAATCCATACATCCATTAGAAAACACATTAAATGACCTCAATGGAAAACATCCCAATTTACAAGCTAAAACAATCATAACTAGGACATTTGTTAGGAAGATTGATTTCATCCCCCAATTCTTGTTTAAGTGGTGCATCTAACCCTGAAACACCACTATCATATCCTACTGGTCTAATGACCTAAGTAAAATAATGAGATTACTTCACTTAAAAAGAAATACAGGCGGCTAACTCGGCCAGAACCACCCCCTGTACAACTTTTCTTCCTCTCAGAACTATAATCAGGGGAAGGGTTGATCGAAAAAACCCATATTAGCTCTTCTTCAAACCCATCCATCAGGTTCTTTAATAAGCATGGCAAAACCACCTTCCTCCCCCACAAATTCGCTAGTCCCATCCGCCGATATTGCAAAAGTAGACACCAAAGCTATATTAACCAAAACTACTCAAGATACAAGTGTTTACCGAATAATCCAAACATACTTACTAAGTGATTCATAAGCAGAAACAATATCCAACAAAACCCCTTTAATAAAAAACCGAAGAGACTTTACCAGGATGACGACTCCTATATATAAGCATAAAATTACCTATGACATCCAGTCGTTGTAATCTTCAAAAGAACTAAATACACTACCATGACTCCCGAGAAATAGCTAGACAATGAGACTGTCTGGGAATTGGAAACAAAAAATTTTTCAAAAAATTCAAAGCATCATAGCTTTTTATAGCCCGTTTTAAAACAAAGACAAAAAATAAATTACAAATTAAAAACACATCGCTCCAAGACTAGGAGACCACAACCTTATCACCACCTCTGTAGCAGGTGTATACACTTTGGACTGACTAAGAGACAATAATGTTTTCCCTCACACTTAACGGTAAATAAAAAACTTGATATACAACTCCCTTAGTCACATGTAGTCCGAAGCTAAGACAATACCTCGAGCTCTGCTAACCAAGTAAAGGATGGTTCGCAGGGAAGATAGATAATCTCGCTAATAATGACACCTCGCCTGGAGTGAGACATCCTAGGCGAACCTAGAAGAAGAGAAAGTCTTTATTTATAAGTCTTTCATGGAAGAAATGATCTAAGAACATGGTCCATGATCCACAAAGATAGTGGAACACATCGAGAATAAATAATTGATCCATGCAGAAGAACATGTAGCACATCTTTTCCAAAATTTACATATACATCATTCATATTCTGATTTAAGCATCAGAGGAAGATCTCGGGGACTTCTTGGGATCTTATCCTGCAGGTATCGTAGAGCTGGCATAGAACATCAGGCTGGTCTCCGGTGTTATAAAGGTCCGGAACGAATTCCCTACATCACTGGAACAATCTGTGGGGATCAATTTTTTCTTTTCAGGCCTTCATAGTACTCGTAGGAGGTCAAGTTCGGTACCGAAAGGAGGAGAACACTAAGAGAGCAACTAAATGTATTAACAAAAAGGAATACGATGAACACTCACAGTTAACAAAGGACAGTTAACCCACATAAAACACAAGGCCGTTGGAGCCAGCTCCAATAAAACCTAAAGATATTATTAGGAATGAACTAGGAATACTCAAACAATTAAAACTAGTTGGAAACAACAAAGGGAACTAGCGATAGGACCAGACACCAACGAAACCTAATGCTAACGAAGTTAACAATAGGATAACTTAGAGAGCCTTAAAGAAGCAGGATTGAGTGAAGGCAAAGAGAAAAACTATATATAACTATATAAAATCAATGCATCACAAAAATATGTCATAATATGGTGCGCTCACTCCCAGGTACGAAAAGTACAAACAACCATCTCGCGTGATTTAAAGTTTGATTTGTATGCAGAACATGTCTATCAAGGAAAGACGTAGAAAACATATATTCAACTAGAAATAATTTTAGGGTCGCAAATGGTATGTACCAAACACAAAAGGCAATGATCTTACAAAAATTACAATTTGACATACACAAAATACACAAGCTTTTATGTAGAAACTATAAGGAAAGCAAAAGGATAGACTCTACACTTTTATGCTTGTTCAACTAGAATAACTGACCCGCACTCTGCGTGGTCATTAACAAACCATCTTTCAGGATATCAATTTACCTATCAAGCGCTAGATGAAAAAATATAGATTTATATGTTGCTCCTATATGCTCACTACAAACTACTAGAAAAGTACGAGTGGCAAGTCCGGGGTCGCCCACAAAGACACTAGAATTAGAGAGTGAGTTAGACATAAATAACAATCGGGGGTCACTTCGATTGTGTGTCGGGAATAGCTAGTGCTAAAAATATAGGATTGGGGGGTTTTATTTAACAAGTAGTAATCATGCAAATCAGGGAGTTTAAACTATATTAACTAGCATTGAGGATATTTGTGTAACATGACTGATGAATGACTTTGATCCTAAGTTCTATCATATATAAGACTTATAAACCTATTTTATGACTATGTCACATAATGTGGATGACAGTCGATCATTCCCAATGTCTGTCACACAAAGGTTCATCGACATCTTATAGGCTATCATTACCATCTCCATAATTAGGAAAAATGCGTCGATTCAGCAAAGGATTCGTGTTGCGCTTCTCTTTCCCAGTAAAACTCATTCCCAATGCTAATGTGCCCCTTCTTGAAGGATCAAGTGCCTGAGCAGTCGTCTTGCGTAGTTAGCAAGCGTTAGGTATGAGAGTAAGTAAGATACATCCTGGGTATTCCACTACACACGCTTTTCCCTAGGCCTACAAAGGCAAAGGAAATTAGCATCTCATGATAACTCTAGGGTGGAAACAAAGATGGTCGCTACATAAAAACCCTAGTTTCTACAAAGTATCATGCTCGTTCTATCGGGGTACACTGAGGGTGCCCCCGTCAGGGGCAACGTCTTAACTACACATGAATTATTATTAACGATGATCCAATCAAGCTAGGCTCTAACTACACATTTCTTGTACTCGCGAACCTACAATAGGCCTAATCCAACACTCCAAAGGTAGTAAATAAGCCTAACACGATGGCATATCACATATGAAAATATGATGCATCATAGAATATACATAACATTCATCTTACAGGAATAGAAAAAACAAGTTAAACACAAATATCCATATACATAAAAGGTGGGAAGATCTAGAATCTCACAAAATCATCACCTAGTCATGAATATAAACAAATTGGCCTCTCAAGGCCCAATATTTGAAAACCCTAGAGAAACACTAAGGCCGCCACTAGTTCCACGTCGGCACGGACCCTGAAAAAGCACAAGACCTGTGTGACCCTTGAAAAGGTAAAATGGTCATGGGCTGGAATGGCTCCCTGGGTGTGGAACCTATGCAAAAGCATGCGGGCCTTGGGCCAAAGTCGTAGTCATCTTCTTCTAAGCGCACGATCACGCAATACCTCACGGGTCACGGACTAGAGACTGCATTCCTCAACTTCTTGGTGCACGGTTCATGCAAAAGCACATGGCCTGCGCAGAGACATTTTCTTCTCAGAAAGTGATTAGGCACGGGCTTGGCATGGACCGTGCAAAACTACATGGGCCGTGCCAGTCTTTGACTCTTCCAAAACTTAGCTTTTTCCTTCAACTTGTTTGTACCTCAATGGGTCAACCACTGATATGATTTTGGAGTTCTTGTAGTTGATTTTATAGTGCTCTGAAACACAAATCTAACGGTTCCACGCACGGAAGCTGATTCTTCTCGCATTGTTCCCAGATTTCAGTTTAACTCCCGGATCTCAATTTATCCGCTTCTTTGTCTTTCTTCTTTAAACCTTCTATCTTCTACCATTTTTTTACTCTTAAAATTTGGTCTTCTACCATATTTGTAAATGGCCTTCTACGATCTACTACCATTATAGGGAATGACCTTAACTAAACTACTTTGAAGTGCATATGAGCAATCTTCAAATAAGCTCGAAAAATATAATCTACATGCGCGTAAGGAAATAGAATCCATTAGATATAAATAAGCTACAAAACGTGAGATTTAGATATGAAAACCAACAATGACCATCTAAACCCCTAGTAATGTAAACCCACTTAAACCTAGCAATCTACTACACAAAAGCTACTAACAGATATGCTAAATTCATTAGGAAACACATGATTCTAGAGTCTCATGAATAACCTAATTTAAACGTCTAATACATTTAGGAATAACAAACGTACTACTCGATACATAATAAAAACATAAGAACTAGTGACGTAAGCTAACCTATCCGAGTGTAAATCCGTACAGTCGCTAGATCTGCATCATAGGGGAAGCTAGCTGAATGTGACATCAGTGTCGCATATAAAGTGCTCCATGAAGAAGCCACCAAAGAAGAGGAGTAAATTTCGGGATTGTGAATACCATGATAACCACGTTCATGATACAAACAACTGTATTTACCTGAAGCACAACATAGAGAATGCGGTGCAGAGAGGAAAACTTGCGCATTTGGTAAAAAGTGTAAAAGATAACAACAGGGCTGTATACCAGAACAAAAATAGGTATGGAGGATTCCACGGACAGCAGGACAATCGGGATAAAGCAATGAGCCCTGACAGGGAGTGATGACCTGATAAAGGAAAAGAGGTGGTTAAAGCAAGGGAAGCTAACGAATTTTGTAAAAGACATAGAGAGAACACCCTCGGTGAAGGAGAAAGAGTAGCCATAGTAATGGATATATATGCCATTATATGCAGAAGTGCGGGAGGAATGACTGAGTCTCAATGAAAGGCACGCTACAGGCATACCCCACAACCAACATCGGAGGAAAGGAAGCTGGGAGAAAATGAAGCAATAACATTTGACGATAGTGACCCGATACCAGACAGGCCAATGGGTGAGGATTCGGTGGTGGTAACAGTCAGGATATTGGATAAGAGGATACATCGGGCATATATCGATGGAGGTAGTTTTGCAGAAATCATGTATTGACATTATTCAAAAAGTTAGATTAGAATACTAAGAAGAAGTTGGAGCGAAAGAGCACCCCGCTGGTGGATTTTACAGATAGAACAGTATGGGCGGAAGGAACCATACTCCTCCCAGTGCTGGTGGGATAGGGTGAGAGAAGTAAAATGGTGGACATGGAATTCATAGTCGTGGAGTCAAACAGTTCCTACAACTTGATACTGGGTAGGCATGCAGTAGAATTGCTTAAGGGCATAGTGTTTACACTGCACTTTCTCTTGAAGTTCCCAACCAGGGGAGGAATAGCTACAGTAGAGGAAGACCAACAGAGAGCCATAGAGGGCCACAGGATTGCACTCAATAAGAGGAAATAAGAAGACGAAGGCATGAGCTGTAAAACACCAGTTAACAAAGCAAGCCATGTCAGGCTAACCGCGGGGAGAAACGATCCCTCAAAACTAGATGAGGAAATAGAGACAGTGAGGCTGAATAAAAGCCGATCGGTACAGATAGGAGCCAATCTCCCAAAATGGGTTAAGGTCCTGGATGTAAGCTATCATGAGCTGAAGGAAGACCCCTCTTGCGGGATAGTCAAGCAAGAACAAAAGATGCTATGCAGGAAAAAGGTTGAAGCAATTGATAAGAAGGTAACCCAGCTAATTACAGTGGGGAATCTGGAAGAAATTTCTCATCCAACCTGGCTAACCAACCCAACGCGGGTTAAGAGAAGTGAAGGCAGCCGGAGGACGTGCACAGAATGTATGGACCTGAACAAAACCTGTCCAAAAGACCGTTACCTATTGTCGATGATTGATCAAAATAGACATCATCAGATCCCGATTATAGAAGGGGCAAAGTAACAAAGGATGGCAGATAGACATTTCCAGAAGTAGATTGGAATAAATATAGAGGTATGTGTTGACAACATGATGGTAGGAAGCGGCAGAGAGGCTTGGCTGTAGTTTAGAAGACTGGAATGAAGCTGAGCCCAACTACGTGTCAATTCGGATTGGGGGCGAGGAGGGTCTACCTGAAAGATCTTCCCACGTTGACCAGTCCGAAGAAGAGAGGAGGGCAGGCGATAGTGGGTTTTCTAGCAGAAATATCAAAGGAAGGAAAGACGAAAGGAGCTATGGTGAAAGGTGAGATACATTCCACAAGTGGAGTAAGAAAAAAATGTATATGTATGATAGTTATGTGTAGATGGAGCCTTTGGGGTGGAAGGAGTAGATGCAGGCCAAATTATACCAGGCCTGGATGGAGTGGAGTCAACCTATACTCTACGATTCAAGTTTCCAGCCCCAATGCCGGTTGAAGGCTTGGAAATAGCCAGGAAGCCACAGGCAAAGAAGTTACAGACCTATGGAGGCTCACTGTTAGTGGCCAACTAGTATGGTGGGTAGTACGCTGTCGAGGAGACGACAACGATAAAATACAGAGAAGGAAGAAACCCAATGGCTAAATACGAAGAACTTGGTGTCATCAGGGTCCCGAGGTTGCAAAGCATCAGGGCGGACGTTTTGAACAAGCCGGACTCCTCAACCTACACGCACTTAACCAAAACAATGCCAGTTGGGGGACTAGCTTGCAGGTCAACAGATATAAGACGGGTGTCTGGCTGGATGACCGTTATTTGCAAGTACCTAGAACACGAGAAGCTTCCAACTAGGGAGAAGGATGAAAGATTAATAAAAAAAGCGTTATAGTATGTTAACCGAGGTGGGCTACCGTATAAGAGAGGTTGTGCTGAGCCCTGGCTCAGATGCGAAGGTCCAGAACTGGCAAGCTTAACTCTCAGGAAAATTCACAAAGAAAGTTGTGGCAGTCATCCGGGAGCAGGGACAATGGTGCTATGGGTAAAGAAATTAGGATATCACCAGTCAACCATGAAGATGGCACTAAAGGAAGTAGCATACAAACTGGAGGCAATGGAGAGGATGCCAATTCCTGGAACCTGGAACATAGCTAACCCGAGAAGGCACTACGCTTGAAGCAACTGTAAACTTAGGTACTCATGAATTCTATTTTTGGGACGTTTTAAATATATAGGGCAGGCGAGACAGGGTTCTTGAAGGGATCAAGTTTACGGAAAACTTGTGAAATTATGGTGATCCTGAGAAAACCCCAGCACAACGTGCATGCTGAATCTCAAAGGTAATAAGGAATGACCCCCTGACCATACCTAGCGCCAGGGAAGGGCCTGATTCAGGCTAAAGTTGCCACGCTAGCACAAACAACCAGCGCAACGTGCATGCCGAATCTCAAAGGGGCTAAGGAATGACCCCCCGACCACAACCAGCGCCAAGGAAGGGAGTTCCATAACCTCCTGCACAAGATTAGAATGATTCATTAAATACAGATCAAAATGACTGTCATGGAGTTTAAACTCCTGATAATTATGGGGTATGACCACAATAAGTCTTCCTCCATAGCTATTGTATTACAGTAAGAATCACTGGTCCATCTTGCTGGGACCCAAAGAAGAGGAATTGAATTGTATGGCTCTCAATATTTGAACACAGGAAGGATATATCACAATTAAAGGCTCTAATTTTCAGTTCAAGATGTTGATAGGTCAACACATAAAGTTTTAAGGGTTGCTCTCTAATCATGTGTCTTGGGGTTTGTGACCAAAACTTCTTCAGAAAACAGTAAGTTTCTGATCCCAT